>JAWQFJ010001262.1:149040-161682 GCA_034096865.1 Theodoxus fluviatilis
AAAAAAGCAGACAGTACCAATTAAATTGTGCTATTTTAGTACTTTTTAACGTGATTTGAACCATATGAGTAGCAGAGAGGTAATGTAGGATGGTTCAAGAACGAAGGGACACAAAAATCTGAAAATCGAAGATTTTGTCATTTTGAACCCCATTTACACCAGAACATAGCCTTAAAACATGACTAGCTATTGAATCTTCATCTATGAGTAGATGGGCAACACTGCAATGTGTGTGTATAAGATGAAGACAGACATGTCATTTGCATGTCCAAAGAACCTGTTTAATAATCAATTAAAGTTTTCTATGATGCAGTGTTATGAGGCACTTCTCTGAATTCTAAAATGCAAGTAGCTAGAAACTCCCTACGGAGCGAAGCAGAAGACGGTCTTCAGAGGAAGAGCAGCCGTCGCCGAGTGTTTCGGCCCTATAATCTTCCTTACACTCTCGGGGGGTGGGCCACACCTGGACTGACCTCCAGGTGTCCGTCTTTCTGCCACTGTATTTGGAAGGGGCGGGGAGAAGCAATCGGAATTAAGCATTTTTGCTCAAGGATGCAACTCTGGAATCCGAGCCGTTTCGAACCCCGCACCCTCTGCCTGCAGGTCCAGCGTGCTACCGCTCTTGCCACAGAGCCTCGCGAGGAACGCGCTCCCTTATTGGCAATGTTAATTGGCAATTAAAATGCAATGTTCATGGCAATCATCAGTTATTACATGTGAAATATCAGCTCAAAATTACAGCTGCAAAGTTTGATAATTCTTACACCTGAACAAGTGCCTACAATTTACATTTGTAGCTAATGCCTGCAATAACACCTGGGACATTTGCAAATATGTTCATCTGTAACAATTGTCTACAATTACATATGGCACATTTGCTAATATATGACCCAGCACCACAAAATGAGTAACAAGTTGTTTTTTGGCATATTTTGAGGTTTTGGTATCAACTTAAAGCCCAGAAACAGAACTTTCTATTGATACCAATATTATTCATCTCCTCTATTAATAAGGAAGTTACGGCCATTTGCAGTAAAAGGGTAGTAACACTTGAATTCTGAGAAAAGCTACGTCAATGTATAGGGACAAGGCAATGTATAGGGACAAAATACTCTTTATTTACCATAGCAACCATACGTTAATAAGCATGAAACATGTCATACTGCAACTGAAGGCATCAAACTACCTCTGCAAAGCAACAGACAAACTTTTATCAGAAAAGTGCTATAAATAATTCATAACTGTACTTAGCTATGATATCTCAGAAATGCCTCATTCTAATAAGACTTTTTGCATCCTTTGTTTCGATGATCAATGTTAATAAACATCAACTTTCTCCACTTTAGAGGTTAATTTTCAGTTCAAGACAGGACATGGTGTGCATTATGTGTAAACACGTCTAAAAATGGCTAAAACTCAAAATGCACCACATTGACCTATACCTCTATAAATAGGCTGCCCCTTCAGTTTTATCCGACTTATCACTCATTTTGTGGCGCTGGGTCACATATGTACATCTGTAACTATTGCCTTCAAATACATCTGGAATATTTACTGATACATCAGTAACTACTGCCTGCAATAACATCTGGGACGTTTGCCAATATGTACATCTGTAACAATTGCCTACAATTACGTCTGCTCATACATAAATCTGTAACTATTGCCTACAATTACGTCTGCTCATACATAAATCTGTAGCTATTGCCTACAATAACATCTAGAACATTTGCTAATACATACATCGGTAACCATTGCCTATAATTGCATCTGTAACTATTGCTTATTATTACATATAGAACATTAGCTAATGTGTACATCTGTAAGCATAGCACACATCTGAAGTGTTTGCCCCATACTGCAACACATGCCCCATGCATCACTGCACTTCCTCTCCAATCAAAGAGCAGCACTCACCAGCTCCCCAAAGTTGTAGATCCCATCTCCAAGAATGGCTGCCAGGCCCAGGTTGAATGCCCGCTCAACTTGCTCCCCACCTGTAGCAAGCCCACGCCACAGACAATCAATCAACACCATTAAATCCCTAGTAGACAATTTTGCTGGTGAAATCTGTTTTAAACAATCACAAAGGCTCAAAGCATTTACTATAAGGTAGACAACTCTGGCTTGCTCACTAGCTCCTTTCCTCTCTCCTCTGCCACATCAGGAAAATGTCGTGCCTTCACCATATTAAACTTGCATGACCCACTAAATCCAATCATCTTTCCACCACTATCTCTGCTGAACTATGGCAGGAAACCAGAACTCTCTCTCTCTCTCTCACACACACACACACACACCCACAGAGTTGCCAACCCACCATCATGCCAAAGAGTAGCATCCAGAGCTTTTTGGAGTAGCATTTAAGAAATAGGCGTAGCTCACACGCACAAGAACGAAAATGGCAATGTTTGTGCAGACGGGGAGCGCTGAACCGTCGGCGTGAAGCGGGGGGGGGGAGGGGGGGCTGTGAAGACGCTGAGCGCTCAACCGCCGGCGTGAAGCGTGTTTGTGTGTGTGTGTGTGTGTGTGTGTTCTACGTGACGGTCGAAAGTCCAGTTCGAGGCTTTGAAAAATCGTAGTTTTTCCCTGACGATCGTAGCATCGTAGCAAGCATGTCGAAATCATAGCATGCTACACCTAAATCGTAGCACTTGCCAGCTCTGCACACACACACACACAATCACACTCACCCTGAAGGACGATTTCTAACAGTTCTCTTTTGTCTAGACCAAAGATGAATTTTCTTGAAAAACCCTGCAATGAGTAACAAGGGCAAAGCCCATACGACTCACATGCTTGACCTTGACCTTTATATGACCTTGACCTTCAGGTGACCTTCAAGGTCAAGGTCAAACAACTAAACCTACCAATGACATCATACACTAAGAAATGCTTTACACATTTTTCCTACCAAAACACATGTGACCTTGACCCAAGGTCAAGGTCATCCAAGGTGATGCAACACAAAGCTGTTAATCCAAGACATAGGAAGCACAATGGTGCTTATTGGCACTTTCTACCATGAGATATGGTCACTTTTAGTGGTTCACTACCCCATTTTGGTCACATTTCATAAGTGTCAAAGTGACCTTGACCTTGATGATATGTGACCAAATGTGTCTCATGATGAAAGTATAACATGTGCCCCACATAATTATTAAGTTTGAAACAGTTATCTTCCGAAGCAAGGTCAACCAAACTGGTATCAAAAGATAGGGCTTACTTTGCCCTATATACCATATATAGTTAAGGTATCCAATCTCAAAAACTTCAGAGAAAATTGAGAAAATGTGAAAAATGACTGTTTTTTAGACAACATTTATGGCCCCTGCAGCCTTGAACTTGAAGCAAGGACAAGTCACTATGTATGTTTTTGGAGGCCTTGTCATCATACACCATCATGCCACATTTGGTATTGATAGACTTAATAGTCTCCGAGAAAAATCCAACGTTAAAGTTTTCGGACGCCCGGACGCCCGGACGGACGAAACGGGTGAGTACATAGACTCACTTTTGCTTCGCATGTGAGTCAATAAAACTGTTCCTATGAGGGTTGAACTCTTCCAACTGTAAATGTGTCTCTGATGGCCAACAAAGGGAAAATGCTTGGCATGGATAAAAAGTGAGCCCCCATTTTGTGAAATGTGGTCCCTGGAAGTAGGTAGTGGCAGCGCCGCACAAAAATGCGATCTAACGGGCAAAACAGACAAAATTGACGATTTTCATGGGGGCTATGTTTGGCTTACACAAGTACTACAGATGTGTAACTTACACAGAAATAAAGAACTTTCTTTCTTCTTTCAATTGAATGTATGTGTATTATTAAAGGATTAGTATTTTTTAAGCAGCACACCAAAATATAGTGATACAGTGAAGCCGCGTGATCATGAAAATCCCGCTTTTCCAGCTGAGGCAGCAATGGGTGAGTTTTATGGTACTCCGTTTACTCGCCTGGCGAATTTGGGACAGACATTGCACAATGCTATATTTGGTATCAATGTACGCGAAATTAAGTAATAAATCGAATGATACCAAAATCCATCCATATCTCTAAAGTATAAACCCCTAAAAGCGAAAAAATCACAAAAGTGTCAGACATTTTGTGAAATTACATCAAGAAGCTCTGCTTTGACAACCCCAATCTTTAGGCTCAGATGAAAGAGAATTTAATAACCTTTAGGAATGACATATTGATTTTAGGTTGGCTAGTATGTTGCAATTGAGCGCTCTTTGTGCAGCGCTTCACTTGTTAAAGGGGAGGTAAATCTTCTGCGCCCCATGTTGTGTTGATAGACGCTAAGAAAGTCGCTAAGAAAGTGTTTTCTTTGCCACAGACATCGTTTATGCACATTTAAATGTATTCTGCATGAATAAAGTCCACTACTGTGTCATCCTCACTTGCCATTAGTCGCGCATACAGGGCGCTTGGGGCAAATAAAGCCCGTTCGAGTCCCAAAATGATGTTTCTGAGGGTTATTTTACGCATCGACGGCCAGTGCGGGATCGAGGACGCCATTTGATTGGCTTGCATGATGTTCGCATGACAAATTATCATATTTGTATTTACTGCAGTCAGCACAAATTCCTCTTTCAAATGCATGCAAAGATGCTTGTGTATACGATACTGATTGTCTGTAAACATACTTTTGATTCTGATGTCGATCGGGCGCACAAGCATGCCATTCTGCATTCTGAACACAGAGATTATAGTATCTCTGACACAGGTTGGTCACGTGACTTCGGCTCCACATTCCAATGATTTTACCAATCAAAATTCAACATGCTCAAAAGACCATTGAGAGTAAAAAGAGACGATTCTATTTCTCTCCAATTATTTATCCCGATAGATAAACACAAATTTGGTGTTCTAATAAAACTAATCTATGAAATTTTCAGGAAATCATTTGAGAACTACTTTTAGCGCGAACGCCGTCAAAAGGTTGCAAACTGCCTTGAGCACGTGCGATTGTGTATCAGTAATTCACGCAATCTTTGGACCTACTATAAACGCAGCGAAAAGAATTCCTATGGCTCTGGGCTGGTTTCGTCAATCTACGGTTATACTCTCGCAAGTAATTGCTTTCTGGCCGGAACCTGTGGTCTAACTGCCTTCAGACTGTTTGACGAGCTCTACTTCGATCATTCGTGTATCGACTGATGGAGTCAGTAAGTGATTTAACCTACATTCCGTCTGTGTCTGTGTTGTGTTGTGTTGTGTCGAGTGGAAGTTTCTTCTGTAGGAATCCGTCCGATTCCGAAGTTCGATATTATCGGATAGCTCAGAAGCAGTTTTTCAAAGTTTAATCCTTCTAAGCATACATTAAATTAATGATTCCTTTTCAGCAATAGCACTCAGCGGCTTTCTGTGTGTATCGTTCGAAAAGATTATGCAGACGGGATAGGTTGCCTTACTCGCTCAATGAAGTATAACTATTGCTGTTGTATTCAAAGTCCTTATACTTAGTAGAGTTCACAATATTACACTCTTGTGATTCGAATTTTACCGCATACAAGTTTAACATTTATGGGAAATCGATGTTTAGAAAATGAATTGATGAAAAACATGGCTGCCAGTATCGAGTGTATCACAACAAGCGGAGGAATACACTGACGATGTGATATGCCATTCAGCGTGGCTGAGACTTTGTGTTCAGAACGGTGGTATGCATGTTATGGAAGAATTAAGGCTATCACGTGACCAACCTGTTGCTGAGACTATATTCACTAGTCTCAGCCACGCTGAATGGCCATTCTGGTCACTAATCAAGGCAACCTTGACATCCAACGAGTTTTCCTGGTTTAAATTGAGTAGTGTAGGGTTTGCGTGACCTTTACGGCATCAGCTTGGTATCCAATCGCTCTTGTGCGTATGTTTCCGATTGTCTGCAAACGTGACTTTGTTGCTGATGGTGATTGAGTACACAAGCCAAACTGCTCGCTATTGTAAACGAGGTGACCTGGATTTCGCCGAGCTGAGTTTCTGTGGATAGCTTTGATTAGCTGGCGAAAATTTTGCACACTTTGGTTTTGTATCCATTGCATTCAGCATACATTCCTCCTTACAATTCATGAAGGTGTGATAGTGGATATTTTCCCCATTGTCTGCAAACGTGACTTTGATTCTGATGTTGATCGCACACAACTCCACTCGATATAGTAAGCAAAGGGGACTTCGATTTCAGTGGGGTACCTCATTTCGATTAGCCGGCGGACACTTTGCATGATGTTTAGGACATTAGTTTTATATCCAGATGTCATATTCAGCAGAAATTGCTTTTTCTGAAACGTCTATGTTCCGCTATGTTTTATTCAATCCTTTAACCGCAGAAACACCAGAAATAGAGGTTAATTTTCAGCACAGTTTTAATAGATTATTTCAGTGCATATTAGTCAACAGTACCAAGTTTGAGGTTTAGAAAACGAGACCACTTACTTTCTCCCTCTAATCTGAGTTTTTTTTTAAACAATTACAGTGAACGGAGAGAGCAGAGAAGGGAATTTTCCTTTGCGTGGTCGAAGCCCCCTCGCTCCCATGATGTTCGAAAATGGTGCATATCTGGTGACCGCTGCACACATCAGTTCTTCCCAGTAGTGCGCTCTTTCGTTCTTCCGTGCCCTTATGCTCACACTCCATGAATGCAAAATTAGCAGAAAAGAAATATGAGACTTAAATCTTTGATTTCCACTAAGACTTTCTGACAAACGTGACATTTGCACATCACAAAAATCACATGCAAAACAATGTATTTTTGGCCTCGCAAAGAGTTTCCCGCATAAACACACGTAGGCTGCCGCTACCTACTTAGAGGAGCCAACTTCTAATGCGTGAACTGTGATCTACAGAGTGGTTGATTTCCCAAGGGTGAAATGTGTTTCTGAGAAGGGCCAACTTCTAAGGGATGAAATGTGACTCTAACTTAAGAGGCGTTAACTCACTTGGCAGTTGCTCCACATCCACGCACCCCAGGTACCGCAGTGCGTCCTTGTAGTAGTCAGCGTGGTTGCCCATCAGCTTGTGATAGTTGCTACACAGCTCATAGAAGCGACTGTGGACTGGGGTCACTCCGTCCAGGGCATCCAGCAATGCACGGCTCTCCTCCATGATCAGCTGTTAAGACACCATTCTTATAGAGGAACACATTAACCCTTCATTTTTTTAATAGGGGATGCGGATATTTAAGGGGGGACATGGCGTACAAAAACGGATAAATAGAAAATAAATCATAACTCAGGAAATATGAAAGCTATGCTAATGAAATTTTATCTTGGGAAAACTTGCTTTTCCCATCTTCTATGTATTTCCAATAGTGCCAGCAAATATCATCAAATGGGTAAGGTTCTTCGCGTTTTCACATGTTTTCTAGCAGGTTTTAAGTAGAGAGACTATTAAAAATAAATTACAGAGGGTTGAAACAACTAAAAAATGCTCATGTCAAAATCCCCATAAAATTACATTTTGATCATTTTTATACCCGTGGCTCCCCTTAAAAAATCAACAGTGAAACAGTTGGAGTGCGTCTTGTCTCATCTACCGTCATTTACTGTATTCTTGTTCGCCAATTTGCTATGGACTTTGCATTGTTTTCTGCACCTCCTCTTTTCCTCATGTCTAATAGTTCATGTGCATTTAATGTGGAATCAACTGTTTTAATCATCTTCTTATTAATCTCTGGTATAGATGCAGCTCTGGCATTTTTATTGTTCATCTTTTGATATCTTTAATATGCAACATAATCATGTGTTATTCACACTGTTGTTCTTGTGCATATGTGTAGTGGAGTGGACAAGACAATTCTGTGATGGCAGCAATACACATGTGTATGTGTTTCATTGTGTTGACCTGTATCGTATGACATTGCATTTGCATCTACGTGTTTCCTTGTCATGTGATACACCCCCGCTTAGGCAACAATCAAAAAACAAAAGAAACAATGAAAAACAAGCTAGGATTACAAACTCATATCCCCCATATGTGTGAAACTAACTAACAACATAAGTTATGTGGTACGAGAGTCCGTCCTGTCGGTGTCCTATCTAAAAGCTCCTTGGTACGCCTCAGCTTGATGATGCCAGGCTCCGTGGTCGGACTGAAGTGTGCCAGGATCGGTTATTTGTGAGTACTTTTGGCTTCTCATCCTACATGCTCCCTTTCAGACCTCGGACAAAAAAAAACAACGGGTGCGACAAGCTTGGGCATCTATCTAGGAAGGACCAGCACGTAGTCGCAGCCAGCTCGTCGACTTGTATACGCGAGTGGTCGTTGGCGGGGCGCGATAGTCACACTGGTGTTACTTTATGATGCTACTTAAAAAAAGGGGGGTGGGCACCGAGGATAAGTAGGTGGGAAAGGAGAAAAGAGGGTGAGAGGACCAGCACCTGGACGTCCACCCGCAACGCCCACACGGCGCCCGTGCGCCAAAGTGTTTGTGGGTCCTCCACCCCAAAAACAAAACACAACACACCGTCAAAAAAAAAAACGCGGATCATTGTTAGACTAGAGACTAAACTATTTAAGGGCAAGTGTGGTCTTGTTTAAAAAAGGTTGGGGGGGGGGGGGGGGGGAAAAAAAAAAAAAAAATTTTTGTTTTTTTGTGGCTGAGCAAACGCAGACAGTATCATCGTGGGACTGTAAGACTATCCTATAGTTAGAATAGCCAGCAGCAATGCCCGTTGTCTCTCCCAAAGAAAATAAATTAATGTAGATTAAAATACCGTGAAAAAAATTCGTTCCAAATCCCCACTCAAAAGGGCTGGACTTTTAGAAGATGCAAAACAAGTCAAAGCATATTAAGTTTTATATACAGTTTCCACGTCAAAAAGTACAGAACTAGTAATATTTTTGCTTGGCTTTTCATGGAGGGGGTGGGGGAAAATGAAAGGGGGAAAATTAAAAAAATACTGCGCAAGTTGCAGCATTTGGAAACTGTGGCCCAAAACTCTGAAATCATCAATGTTTACACCTCTAGAGCCCTTCTAGGGACATAGCCTTAAGTGCTATCTTTTGCTCGAGAGGAGGGGGAGGAGAGAGACGGGGGCTGTGAAGATGTCGAGGGGGCGCACGCACCAGGGAGGTGTGACGACAGCAATATTGGGGAAGAAAATGCAAACGAACATGACTCACACAGCAATAGATCAAGTACCAACTGTGTTTTAATGGGTGAAATCAATGTTTTCGTGCTGGACTTTCGTGTATAAACACTAACTATACCGAGAATGAAAGCTGCAAGACGAGTGCAGGCAGACTGAGTCGGACGTATAGGGAATACCCAGAGTAGAGAGCGTCGCAGAGAGACAGAGAAGAGAGAGAGAGAAGAGAGAGAGAGGAGAGGGAGAAGAGAGAGAGTATGACAGTAGAGAGAGTGCTCCACTCAACTGTGCACATTCCCTCACTTGCTTGCCGCCCCATCATGCGTGGGCAAAAGGTACAACGAAATCATTACAGAAGCTAAAAAAAAAACACCCTTTGTTCTTGGGGGGGGTGTCTTGGCTGGTATAAAAAAACGTCCTTAAAATTTGTTTCTCGTACCTCCTTTTTTCTGATCCCTTACACCACCAAAAAAAAACACAAACCCCCCCACCTCCCCCCCGCATACCCCCCCCACCCCCCCCCCCCCATCACGACCCTTCACCAACCCCCACCCAACAATGACCCCCCTTACACCACCCCCCCCCCCAAATCATTCACTCACTCACCCTGTCTTTGATCTTCTCAATGAACTCCACTGCTGCCTTGGGGTCTGAAGTAGAACAAAGACAATATTTGATAAAAATGAATTCCTCATAAAGGGCAAAAATACAGTCATTTCCTCAGAATTACTACTGTCAGTTACAACGTTTATTTGGCAAATTTGTCAATCACTTCACGTCATGAAGAAACAGTCAGCCAATAATTAACATGCATGACACAAGGAATAAAATAAAGAAAAAACAATTATTTGATGTATTGAATGTTGAACTTCACTGAAATGGTCTTCAGTGTGATCACTTTTACTAATAAACTCACGGACATAACAAACGCAAAAAAGTTAGTGTGTATTTTTAATATTTTAAATACAATCTTGAGATATTTTGCATACAGTGCCTATGCATTTGCACTCTAAACTACCGCACAACGTGCACATTTCGTACACAACGTTCTGTTTATAGTGGCAAAGGACGGTCAAATGCTGCATGGTGATCGGCTCATGGGAGGCACTTGCAAGTTGTGCAGCAAAATTTGCTTGCTGCAGCAGTCTTCAGAGGTTGTACCGCGTCAACTTATGTAAAGCGAGTACCGTTGTTTGATAAAGATGTTTCTCTATTTCCTGTCGTGCTTTCATCTAGCTCCTCAGCAGCGATGGCCAAAGAATGTCAGCAGCATAGAGAACGCAACGCGAAACTGGCACAGTGGCACAGTGCTTGCAGGCCTCTGGCTGTACTATGTTCATCTTTTTTGTGGAAAGTCGCGGGGGGGGGGGGTGTTCCTCCCCAAAACAAAGAAAATAAAAAAAAAAAAAAAAGCAACCCAGTAAGGGGGGGGGCTGAAAAGGGGGAGGGGATAGCAACAAAAATACACGTGGCGGCGGTCGTTTTTGTTTCTTTTGGGGCACAACCTCATTTCAAATTGTTTTTCACAACTCTCGGGGGGTGGGGGGGTGGGAAACTATCTCACCCATCTAGAGCTAACCGTGTTTTCCAGGCAAACTGTCTGCTGTGCATGGTTGCTGAATGGGACTACTACTGTTGCCCCAAAAGGCAGTCAAGCCCTACCGTCGGATGCTCTTGATCGTGACCCCCCCCTCGGCATAGCCAAACACGCACGACACCACCCAACACACACACAACACAAAACAAACAGAAAAGTCTGTAGTCCCTCTCATAAACCTGGGAGGGATAACTGATTTTATTGTCAGAATAACAACACTCGCGATTCTGTCCATTTTGGGTGGTGCGGCTCTAGTAATGGACTGGGACAGCGTAGTCCGTCTCCCTTAGACCGAGTTGTGCCCCCTTGGTGTTTTAGGTTCCGCCAAATCAAGCCAGCACCTACCCACGCCTTCACGCCTATCCTGCCTTCCCCCAAAGCCGAAAAAAAAATTACTCGAGAGCGAAGGTGGTTAGGGCGCGTCCATTTCAAAACCCACGACCGCAAAGCCCCATCCTTTTGGCGTGTGGAAACATATAACTTCCATATGATCATAAAGACATACGTAAAAAAAAACAAAAGATGTGTTAAGCACAGGTTAAAAACAAAAAGGTGTCGGGGCAGGGCCACGGGGGAGGGTTGTGTCCGTTGTTCTCCTCACATCGATAGTGCTGTCTTCTCATGGTCTAATCCTCATTACCTCTTGCATCGTTCCATGTCCCACTACTAGCTGATTCTGAACAACCACTTATATTGAAGCTTGAAAACTATGACAACTTCAGTCACCACCTCCCTCCTAACGACGATCCAACGGGATACTCCAGGATCCCCGTGTGTTCATTCCATTCCTACATGTTTTTAACATTCATATGGAATGCACCTTTGTATTTGAGGGGGTGTTACACTCTGCTCCCACGGGTCGTCTGGACCGGGGGAAAAATCCTATTCAGGAATAAAACAACTCAATAAAGTTGGGGGGGGGAGGCAAAAAAACAAAAACAAAAAAAGGGGGAGGTGTACTGGGGGATGGGGGACTGTTCGCTGACTCAAGAGACGGACCCGACGGCCTGTGAAAAGGAGCGTTGGGGGTGTGCGGCAACGTGTGTGATCGGTGGTGGCTGGGAAGTGTGGAGGTGGTGAAAGGGGGCACGGGGGGGGGTTGATGCACGGGGGGAGGGGGTGGGGACAGTGGGTGGGGGGGCCGGCATGTGGTGGAGGAAGCGGTGTGGTGCGGGCGCGTGTGACGGGGGGGGGGGGGGGGGGGCGGGGGGTGGGGCGATGGGTAGGCAGATGGTGGGGAGGGAGCACGGGGGGGGGGGGGGGGGAGGGGGGGGGGGTGGGGGGGGGTTTTTTTTTTTTTTAGTTCAGTTCAGACTTGTGGCATTAACATTTTTGGTCCATGCGAGAAGGGGGTAATCGGACTGTGGGTAGCTTAGTAGGGCGGGAATTGTTGGAGAAGTCGCCAGACAAACAGGGAGAGGATATGCGTGCGTGCAATCTATCAGAGTCCCCCACGTCCTATACTTTTCGACTTTTCGGGACTTTCACTTGTGTACAACATGGCAAACAGAAGCTGATTTTGCCGCTCTAAAGGATAGGTCGGTGTGGTGGGGGGCCGTTTCTGTAGAGGATCAAAATGCTGCTGTGGAAAGAGACGTGTGAATGGAGAGAGAAAAGACAACTGCGAGCTGGTCAATATCAATCGCTCGTCACATCTGAACTGGCCCACGATCCTCCGACGCTGCGTGGATCGTGCAGAAAAAACATGAAAAATGGGGGGCCAAAAAAAAAAGGGGCGGATCTGCCCAAACCTTGGCGCATCTCCCCCCCACCACCAACCCCCACACACGGGGGGGTCCATGGGCGCCCCCCGATTTTTACGAGACTGACTTGAAGGATGCCAACACAACTCCTCGGAATTTACCAATTCCACTAGCTTGTTTTATTTAGATTTCGTTGATTTATATTGTGTCACTGTGTTAGAATAGGGGAGCAGCCAACAATTATTGTGGATT
>JAWQFJ010001262.1:161692-197031 GCA_034096865.1 Theodoxus fluviatilis
GTATAAACACTTGACTGTTACACTCAAACGTTTCTGTAACTGAGTGACATAAAAAAGCTCATTGTTCTTAGCAGGGAATGCTTCTGTTTCTGGATCAGACTTCTAAAACTTACCTTGACAAGTCCATCACCTTTGGCAAAGATTGGGTTCTTCACAAACACCAGCAATTTCAGCGTCAGCTGGTGCCATAGTCTGAAAAATGCAAAAATGCAGTCAGCAAAGCACTTCAACCCTTCAAGGTTCTTAAGCTCATGCAGTTCATGATCATTTGCTTTTGACAGCATTTAGTTCCTTCAGAGCAAGAGCAAAGTGCATCTGCTGGTACTCAAAAACCATCTATTCTCTCTCTCTCTCTCTCTCTCTCTCTCTCTCTCTCTCTCTCTCTCTCTCTCTCTCTCTCTCTCTGCGTGTCGCCCATACTGCTAAGTATTTATGAAATTATTTGTGACCACAAAAAAGAATGATTAGAAAAGATCCACACATTTTAGTACAAATAAGAAGACAATAAAATAGATTTACAACATTTGAAGCATGTGTGGGTCTTAATACTGGTGGGAAATCTCCCATGACCGAACTCCGAAGGATTACGACAGCGGAAAAAAGCATCCACTGCATCTGGTCTTCGTTTATCTTTGCATTGCGATTGGCACTCTTTTCTTTCTCACAATTGCAAATTCAATATCAATATACTAGTCCTATGGGTTTGGCGTGCATTCATTGCCGATAGCTCGTAGTAGTTGAGTACTTATGGAAGTTATGCGCATATATTCCGTTGAGCAACTTGAGGTGCCTTTGTAAAGTTTGTTTTTCTCTAAGCTAATGGGACCAAAGAATATGAATAAACATTAGCCTAACCTTTGAGAAGGCACTGGATAAATAATTCAACAAGCTTAAAGATACCTACTCATTCGTAACTGTTTAGACTTATTGAATCATTTTCATGTGAGAAGCTTTATAATATGACGCGGAATATCTGTGAGTTGATAAGCAGAACATCTTTTCCCCATTTCTGATGAATCACGGAGCACAGTAGAAAACGAGTTTCACGGACAAGACTTATTTCAGAAAATAATATAGTAACTTACTTTTTTGTATATAACTCTTCTAAAGCTCCCCATTCTGTGGCTACCTCGCCAGTACTTCTCCGTTGCTGCTCGGCAAGGAAAGCGCTAACATCTTTCGGCATGATGCTTGTCGTTAGAAGCGGCTTCAATGGCGAAAGGTACGATTTAGTATTTCATTTACAAAAGATTGAACAAGGGAGGTTATTTCCATAGTTGTCTCCCTTCCCCTACTTTAGACGCGAGTCCTTAAAGTTTTTGTCTCCCCTTGTTCGATTTTGCTCGGTTTTTGCGATGTTGTGTTATCCTAGCGACCTTTTTGCTGCAGAGAGATACACTCTACGGTAATAGTTATGTAATTCATCAAGGTAAATGGAAAGCTCTATGACCAAGGGCAACAGCCGTATGCGATTTTCTCGTGTCTTGTTTTGCCTTCCATGAAAACTATTGAATGCATGTTTGAGAAATGCACATGCGCTTAAGAAATTAATGTAGCCGAGTCTGCATTGTAAAGGATGCAGAAGAAAGATCTGAGTGGTGGAAGATCTGGTGCTGTCTATAAAACATACATTGACACCTGTTTGTGAGATATTAAAATAATTATTCACGAAGATGTGGCCGAATGGCGGTGTTGAATGTACTTGAGAAATCAAACGATAACCTCAGTCGATATGCATGCTTTACCATTGTTAGATGTGTCTTATGTTTGCATCATCGATGTCTCTGTCTCATGTGCAGAGAAACCGAAAAATGTCAGACAACATAACACGGGCATTTTATTCGACACTTTATTCGAGCGTGTGCATGGGGATAATGATAATATAGTTTTTCTGGTGTATAGAAGTGTCGCCCTTAGTAAAAGAACTGTTAAAAACGAGTGTAAACTTAATATATGATAGTAGATCTGTGCATGTAGCTGCGTGAATCTTGAGGATTTTGAGGCTGATTATGTGTGGATGGCAGCTGTACAGAAACTGCGCTAGCTTAGCTCAGAGTCAGAGCATGGGTTTTCTTCTTCTCTGCAGCAGGAGAGCAAAATTCCTGCTCCCGCATTGATTCAGCAGTCAGTTTTTCATGCAGCTTCTTAGCATTTATCCACATCGCCATATTTCTCGGATTTTTCTACATTACGAAAGTTGATTTCCTTTTTTCTTTTTCTTTTTGTAGACGCATAGCTGCTTTCAAGGAGTCTAAGACAGTCGATCCCTTTCCCACTTTTATTTTTTACTATGCGGCATCCTCTTACGCATTTAATTTGTGGAGGCTGTATGAAGACTATTTTTCTCGCCTTCGTCGCCTTTCTCGGAGGCACGCTTATCTTGTTTATCGGGGCATTAACTCTCATCGTCATTATATATATATATATATATATATATATATATATATAATATATATATATATATATAGGGGCGGATCAGTTCATTTTGGGGGGGGGGGGGGGGGCGGGGGTTCCAAACTTTTTTTAGCAACCGGGGGGGAGGGGGGGGGGGGGGGGGAGGAAGGCTATGTACGCGCAAAACGCTAAACCGACTCCACAAAGCTGGGGGGGGGGGGGGGGGGGGTGGGGGGGGGGGGGGGGGGGGGGGCTGCAAAATGGTCCTATCTGGCGCATTCTGATGATGCTCATTGTCAGTTTCAGGCAGCAGATTTTGTTGCTGAAAATAAATAAATATATATATATATTTTTCTCTTGGGGGGGGGGGGTCCGGAAACCCCGGAACCCCCCCCCCCCCTCCGCCCCTGATATATATATATTATATTGTATATATATATATATATACTATATATATATATATATATAATATATGTGTGTGTGTGTGTGTGTGTGTTTAGCTGAAAGCTTCGAAGGCAAAGTACGGTTGCACCAGGACCTCTCCGACGGTTGCAATTTGACCCCTCTAAAGTAAGATATGATAATTGACCAGAATCGACAGCGTTGCTCCCTCCATTGGCAGGAAAAAGTTAAGGTGTCAGAGACCAGCATCCCATATCTGAGTTTCAAACCGCCTTACACTTTAATCCCGTGATCACGAGACCATTCGACCCCCACAGCAGGGCCGGTGTGACATCGCCGATGGTAACTTCATCGCGCATGGTTCTGCGCATGCGTCAAAACCGAAAGTGACGCGTGTATCGCGCCTTGTTCAAAGGTGATGTGCCGCGAGACTTTAGATTTTGTGTTTTTCGGTCAATAAATGAACACATTGACCGAAAAACACAAAATCTAAAGTCTCGCGGCACATCACCTTTGAACAAGGCGCGATACACGCGTCACTTTCGGTTTTGACGCATGCGCAGAACCATGCGCGATGAGTTACCATCGGCGATGTCACACCTGGCGACAAATAACAGAAACAGACACACGCGACGCTCACAATCAAGCAGCACAGTCTCCGCTCCTTAGGAAGCATTCCAGCCTGATGCTGGTGCACGGCCGCATCAGTGTTTCATGGCAGCAGATCGAGTGCCCTCACAGCTCTCACAGTCCTTGGTGTTACTCCGGCCTTGACTGCCGCTCCTCAACCAACGCAGTCACCAGCCAGCTGTCTCCACGCCGCATTGTCAACTAAATGAGAGTCTTGGTACAAATTATAGCTGGACCTTCTGGCCAACTTTACCAGAAGAGATCACGCCCAGAAGCATGTTTGCAACTCCCATGGTGACACACTGCTCGCCACGTGCAGTCCCTGCCTGGGGAAAGGCATTCTGGAGAGACTTCCACTTCTAGGCAACGTGCGTCTGCTCTGTGCTCTCCCAAATATCTTTGCCAAGATTCACACGTAGAGATGCTTGACATTTTAGTTGAATTCAAAATATTTGAAATGAAGGTACATAAAAATAGTTACCCCGAAATTACCGCGAATTGATATAATGTTGATACAAAAGGTTATCATGCAGACATGCAATATATATATGTATATATATATATGAGGCTGATAAACCAATCAGACGCTTCATTTCTACTATGCTGCTTTGCTGTCTATGCCCGGACTGGAAAATCGTTCTCGAGACAGCTCTGGCTGTCTCAGAACAGTGGAATTAAACACCCTGTCCGGTCATGAAACATGCTTAGGCCTACGTGAGATGGCTTAGATGGTGATACTTCTGTTTGTGAGTTAGACTTTAGTCTCGGATGTATAGCGAGGCTGTCAGTGATCATGACAGCAAAACAGGTTATGTGCCCCAGTTGGAAGTCTGTCTCCCAAAGGCTTTCTGGGTTTTGCTTTTGATAGACTCTTCAGTCTTGATTGCATTTTATTTGGAAGCCCCTTCCATGCTACCACATCGACAGCACTGTCTTGCTATACGGTACCTCGATCTTTGGTGGTGATGCAGTGTTTATATACTCTCTGACGGGAGGCAAATGTGACGTTCTTCTGAACACAGCTTTACATCAGCTTTTCATGGGCACAAGCCATAACGTGATTTCTGTCTTAGGTGCATGATTGCACTGGCTGCAGTACCGTAGTGATCTGGTCAGGCAGTTTTTGTGCAAGGCTGTGCGCGCGCACACACGCGCGCGCGAGCGCTAGCACACACATACACGCACATTCACACATACACTTACATAATAACACCACACACACACCACACAAACACACACACCCACACACACACACCCACCACACCACACCAACACACACACACACACACACACACACACACACACACACACACACACACACACACACAACTGTACGCACATATGCACAACGCACACAAATAAACCAATTTTATTCAGAAATTTTGTTACAAATATTAGTGACACAATATTTACTCTCCTGAAATATTACGATTTCCTCCATCACCATGTCTTGTAATACTGGACCTGGCGTCGACACCGCGCGGAGACGATTGGACAGTTGCTCAAATCGGCCCCGTTACACCTTGGAAAAGAGTGAGATTACGATGCGCGCCCGTGCGGATACGATTACAAGTCATTCGTGTCTACCAGGGAGTCAGGAGCGTGGGCACTTTTTCTTCGTAGGCCACTGCACCTTCCCTGCCACGCGGCAAGCGATCCCAGGGCCGCCCTGATGATTACCGCGCAAGCCACTTCGACATGTAGCGAGGGATTCCCAGCAGTTGCAGACCCGGCACCACCCGCCGCTGGACAGTGCCCAGGCTGCCAACCACTATGGAGATCACTAGGCATCGATATACCAGCACGGCACAGCTTTTGAAACTTTTTGTCGTAAGCAAGTGTCGATAAAGTCGTCGAAAGGAGCAATTAGCAGTCTTCATCGTTGATGATCGTTATTTCCGGCGGTCTGGTTGCTGTGGACATGAAGATGGTGTGCGGGAATGAAAGAATTGTAGCGATAGCACACTGTTCTTGACTATTCTGCAAGATTCCGTCCGAGGCAGGTTTTTCCTAATTAAGTCCACAATGCAATTATGCCTCGCTTGATATAGACTGCTGTATTTAGTACAGCCATTCAGGATTGAGAGGCTGTACGTGTCATGGGATTATGTCACAGGGTACAGGATTTAGGATACATGTCGGGGTACAATATAGGCCTACATATTGTTGCTAGTAGGCTGTTGCATTGCAGCAGTTGCAGTCTGCCCCTCATGATGAAGCGCACGACGTTGTCTTTCAGCTTCACATTTGCCAAGAAAGCTGATGACAGCTTGTGATCTGCTGAAGATCGAGGCCTTCATAGAAATTCTGCCTTGCGAGTGTTTTCCAGGAATCGACGTGCTCCTCCAGGTATTTTCACTGTGTCATTGGTTCTCAAACTGACAGCATCATTTACCTCAGCAGAATTGATTTTCCCGTAGGGCCTACACAGATTTCATGGAGGCGGATCCAGTCTGATTTAGTCCAGTTAACTTTACTGTGCTTTTGGATCATTCTGTTTGTGTTGGTGCAGTAACTTGCGAAAGCACTGTGGTCGCCTGGCAATGCCAGCGGTACCTGTCGTTTTTCTATATGAAGTATTACAGGCTGTTTCGCGCACTAGCATCGTCACTAGTGTCAGCCGTGCTGAATGGGACAGCGCAAAAGATACACGTGTTGCCTTGTAGATGGTATGAGGATTTATCAAGCCTGTCCCCTACATCCGAACATAAAGTCACGGTTGGATGAGTTGTTCAGTTGAAACCATGACCTCACTTACCTGACAACCACACTCTCTAGCTCATCCAGGCACTTAACCGTGAAGGTGAGGTTTGAAAACTAGAAATTCAGTGTGGATGAATCCATGATGTTGATGGGTTGAATCTTCGTTGTAACGGGCAGAGGTGCTGCATCAATTTTCTTCAGAGTATTTTCGAAATCTTCTGATAGCTTTGCTGTTTGAGATGCTGCAACCGCGTAACTTAGGTTAATTTCAAAGCCGAGAAAGACTAGCACAGTCTTTGAAGTAAATGGGAAGAGGGGATCATTGAATAAGGATTTCTGTATCTCCAGTTGTGTCGTTCTTGTTCCAGTTGTTACATGCTCTTCCTTGCAAACTCCACACTTTTGGTGTTTTACCTGCATACATGCAGAATGCATAAATTCCCTGGTGTTCTGTACTGCTTGTTTGATTTTCTCTACATAAATGTTTGTGATGCAGGTCTGAAAGGTGTCAGGTGCTCAAACCATCGGAGCATTTGTCAATTCCTTGCTGGAAGATTTTGACGCCCCACGGGCATCCCTGGATGATACCCTTACTTCTCTGCTCGGCTCGATCTTGTCAGTCTTTCACCTGACTTCACTTGGAAGCAGGAATGTTTGTGGGTATCCTCTATGTTTTCTATGAAGGCTCGAGGATGCCCAGCATCAACCAGCTCCCTAATCATGAACTGATGGTCGATCGCGGATATTAATAAAAGCCCACATTAGAGCGAGGATAGAGATTGGAAAGTCTCTGATGACTGATGCCGCTCCGCAAGCAGAGAACGTCCTCCAGTAGGCCATTCCGCAGCATTGCTCTTTTCTGTCGCTTCGATAGCCTCGGTGTCAACTATCCACGGCATGTTTCGATTCACAAGCAGAGAACGTCCTCCAGTAGGCCATTCCGCAGCATTGCTCTTTTCTGTCGCTTCCATAGCCTCGGTGTCAACTATCCACGGCATGTTTCGATTCACAAGCAGAGAACGTCCTCCAGTAGGCCATTCCGCAGCATCGCTCTTTTCTGTTGTTTCGATAGCCTCGGTGTCAACTATCCACGGCATGTTTCGATTCACAAGCAGAGAACGTCCTCCAGTAGGCCATTCCGCAGCATCGCTCTTTTCTGTCGCTTCGATAGCCTCGGTGTCAACTATCCACGGCATGTTTCGATTCACAAGCAATTTCATAAACAGCTTGTACGAAGCGAGGACAAGAGGAATGGGCCACCAGTCGTCAAAGGATGAAGGACTGCCATTCTTTTTCGGGATGAGCGTAACAACACCGTATAATCCAATCGGTGGGGAACTCGTCTGTTCATCAAGTACGCATTTGCAATGGCAGTGAAGAGAGGATCGCGTCTTCCCTTGTGGCGCTTTACTGTATCGTACGTTGCGACAACCGCTCCTGGGGCTTTTCTGATTGAGAAGCTATTTATAGTCTTAATTATTTCCTCTTGCGTGAACAGATCATTGGAGGGTGTCAATTTTCCTGGAGGGGGGTGGATTTCGGTCTACGGAAATTCTGGTGGTAGACTTTCTAGTCGCCCGGGTGCACTTCTCTGTGAGATGCTTTTCAGTGCACAAACACATACACACAAACATACACACATACACACTGTTACAACCGTTTTCCTAGTAAATTGCCAGTAAAAGCCTAGACGAGGGAAAAGAAAATAACCTCGCTTTCACCACTCAGGCAAAGGAAAAACAGTGAATACCAAGGGTATCTATTTATTATACAAAAGAATAAAGTCAAAAATATGAGTCAGATTTCGCAAACTTGTGTTTCAAATACTCGAGCTCAGACTAACTTTATATGATGAGGATGAAGACAAACACGGCCGGACAAGACGAACAACACGAACACATAGGGGATAGAGTCCGTCACTGCTTCAAACTGTTAGTTCCATCACTGAGGGGAGATATTAAGAACGTCTTCACCTTATCGAAGAAGGTAAGAAGGGATAAGAATGGACCCACCACGTCTCCCTAAGCGATTTATAAACGTCAAGTGACTACGGAAATCAAGAAATGGTTTGCTTTTACTCAACTGCTCTTGTGATTTTCGTGATCGATGGCCTTACAGTGTCCCAAAAGGGCGATGGACGCCAATATGTAATTTATTGCTGCTTTCATTCATTCATTCATTCATTCATTCATTCATTCATTCATTCATTCATTCATTCATTCATTCATTCATTCATTCATTCATTCATTCATTCATTCATTCATTCATTCCTTCCTTCCTTCCTTCATTCATTCATTCATTCATTCATTCATTCATTCATTCATTTACTTTTGGATGAAAAAAGACACACAGACACAGACAGAAACACACACACCTACACACAGACACACACAAACAAAACAAAAACACACAAACACCCATGTACACACACACACACACACACACACACACACACACACACACATACATGTGCACGCACGCACACACACAACTGCTGAAAGAGTTCATGGTGTCACTGCCTTCACCAAATGCAGGACGGGAACAATGGTTTCATCATGGATTGACCAGTGGAATATGAGAAAGGTTGGAAGTAATGTCTTTCATAATTGAAGATGACAGCACCATTGCATGTTCGTATCTCCTGAGGGATGGAGTGGGCCTGCAACTGATTCTGACGACTGCACCCAGCTTGAGCCGCGAAGGGAGAAGTAACTACCAGGCTTTCGTTTCCTCTCCCCAATTACCATCGGTGAGATAAAGGCATCAGTGTCTGGTGCGATAAAAGTCCCCATCAAAAAGCCCTTGAAGACTCAGACAAAGTAGCTCGCTGCCATAGCAACGAGAATGACAAATGGATTCCTGGAGGGCAAGATCGGTACACGAAGTTCGCCTCTACAAGAATGGCACTCGTGGCTCCCTTTCTTCCATACCTTGGTGCAGTGCGAGGCCGACAGGGTTTTGCCGAAATCAACTACAGGAGTTAGGAGTCTAACTCAACAGAGATTCACATGAAATGTGTGAGAAGGAATCTGCGAGGAGTCCCTCTCATGATGCGTACGAAAGTGTGTATGTATGTATGTGTGTGTGTGTGCGCGCGCGCGCGGGTGTGTGTGAGAGAACGAACGAACGAACGAACGAACTTTATTTTACAAGGGTAGTGAATTAGAGAGAGGGAGGGAGGGAGGGAGGGAGGGAGGGAGGGAGGGGGGAGAGAGAGAGAGAGAGAGAGAGAGAGAGAGAGAGAGAGAGAGAGAGAGAGAGAGAGAGAGAGAGAGAGAGAGAGAACGAACGAACGAAAAACTTTATTGCTTAGGCCACCGGCCCATTGCAAGGTGAAAAATTTACATAACATAGCAGTGCGATATCGAGAAGATTCTGAATAGTACTATGTGAATGGACACAGTATCGAGGGAAACAGTGTTTACTGGTATAGGCCTACGTAGTAGCACTAGTCTTCGAAAAAATAATGATTCATACTTAATATTTCCATTCCTTCCGTTCTCATCTTCGCGTCAAACATGGTAGTGAAAACAGTGGTCGTGTACTACGCAAACTCCATAAAACGTTCAATATTTGTACACTCTTTTGTTTTCTTCTGGCGGCTAGGTTATATATGGCAGCCTCGATGGACAGTTTTGTTGTGAACAGGTAACCGAGGTATTTATATTGATTCACTACCTCCGATCGAAAACCGTCAAGGAACCAGGTTTCACTCAGTGCTAGATGTCCATGACTTTCGTTTTGTCCGTGTTTACTTTTAAGTCCAGGTTTTTCGATAAATACAAGAGGTTGTCTAACTTATTCTAAGGCCATTATGTGTAGTTGATATCAACACTGTAATATCGGCAAACAGTATGAGAAACACTTCTATCATACATGTTTCATTGTACCCGCTGTTTGCCTTCTCTTCGCATATAATCAGGAACTAAATTGACATACAGAGAGACAATTAGAGGACTCTCAATTGATCTTTGTTATACATCGGAGGGGTAATTAAAGAAGTCAGATAGTACGTGCCCCCATCGAACTCAAGCTTGAGCATTGCTGTATATAGCCTTTAAAATTAAGATTAATTTTGTCGAAAGTCGTGCGTCTTTAAGAACTTTCCAGAGTAGATTCGATGTATTCGCAGAGCCCTGACACGAACGACCGAGACAAGCATCTGGTGGAGCTAAAACATTCACTCCTTCAAAGTGGTTTCCGAAGGAAGGACATCAACAACCAGTTTGGAAGAGCGATCAAGAAGAGGAGGGAAGATCTACTAGTCCAACGAGACAAACATACTGGAGCCAGTCGAGTCCCGTTCGTAGTAGAACACTTTCCGAGAGGGGAAAAGCTGCCACGTGGACTCAGAAAGCTCCAACACCTGTTGGACGATGATGAACGACTCTCCCAGGCTCAACCAGCACCCCCGATACCGGCATCTAGGCAACCACCCAACTAATTTCCCTCAGTACACCACACAGAGTCACAGCGTCCAGCCCTGCAACAATGCCCGATTATCTGTACCGAGACCATGGTCACCAGAAACCAGATCCGACACCAAATCAGAGGCAGACACTCTTGCGGTTTGAGCAATGTGGTCCATCTGGTCTGGTGCCGCAAGGGATGCTCAAATGCCTGGTACATCGGAGAAACCAGGCAAGGCGACAACACATGAACGGACATAGGGGCATGATAAGAATCAACTCTCCTCTGCCCGTTGGAGAGCATTTCAATCTGCCCAAACACTCCGCGTCGGACATGTTGGTCATCAACAGCGTAGAGGGTCAGAACAAATATTCATCAAAATGTTCGACACTCACCACTCCGGCCTCAACAGAGACCTTGGGTTCATGAAGCACTATGAATGAACCAAACACGCCCACACACGTGCAGAGGGCACGCGTACTTGCCTCAAGAGACTCTCTATCACTGAGGACACCGGGGGGGGGGGGGGGGGGCGCAGAGGGCAGGGGGCGGCAGAGGGCTGGGGGTGGTAGGGGGCGGCTGGCGGAAGAATGAGGCGGGCGGCAAGGAGCGGCGGGCGGCAAGGGGCGGCCTGTAGATGGTGCGGGGCGGCAGAGGGCGGGGGCCGGCAGAGAGCGGGGGGGTGGGGGGGGGTGGGGGGGGGAGGGGGGGGGGACGCAGATGGCGGCGGGCGGCCGAGGGAGGGCGGCGGGCGGCCGAGCTAGAGCGGCGGGCGGCCGAATGCGAAGAGTGGCAGAGGGCGGGTGGCAGACTCCCCTTCCCTTCCCAATATCTTCCCTCCACATGTAAACTTACTCTCTGCACCCCTTTTTGTGTGATACAATCTAGTAGCAGTTTTTGCATTAACTGTAGTAGCAATATTAATAAGATTAGGAGTAGTAACAGTAACAGTGGTAGTAGTAGTAGAAGACTACCCCCAGCAATTTCTCCGCCATATTCTCCCCCGTAGTGATTTCTCCTCCATAACAATTCTCGCTCGGTCCTCTTGGTTTTCCACTAGCCGCGTGCCATAGCGAGATTTCTCGCCTTGGTCATGGTTCTTCCCCCATGGACCGTTTTCTCCGCCGGTCATGTTCTCATCTTCCGCACATCTTCTTTCTGTATTCTCACCTCCCGCCTAACAATGTCTGCCTGGTCATATATTTGCTGATAGGGCACAATGTTCGCTTCCGGGCATGAATACGTGCGCAGGCAACTTTCGTGCCCAGTCATTGCTGGCCACCATGACAAAACAGACCCCCCCCCCTCGCCCCCCCCTCCCCCTGTCGCCCCCCCCCCCTCACCTGCCCCCCTAGTCCCCTGCCTGCCCCACCCCCACCCCAGTCCATTTCAACCCATTGCAAGTTTCACCACCACAGGCTTCATTTTTGTCTGATGAGTAAATTTTTTCTCCCCTGATCAATTATTCACCCCTCCGTAGCGATGTTTCTCGCGTCGTCATTTCTCCCCCATAGCAGTTTTTCCCTGGGCCGCTGACAGTCCACCTACATAGGCAATTTCTGTCTTTCGACATTTCTTTCTGCCCTGGACATTCCTCCTCCATAGCCCCATAGCAATTTCTGCCCTGGACATTCCTTCCCCATAGCAATTTCTGCCCTGGACATTCCTTCCCCATAGCAATTTCTGCCCTGGGCATTCCTTCCCCATAGCAATTTCTGCCCTGGACATTCCTCCCCCATAGCATATTCTGCCCTGGACATTCCTCCCCCATAGCAATTTCTGCCCTGGACATTCCTCCTCCATAGCCCCATAGCAATTTCTGCCCTGGGCATTCCTTCCCCATAGCAATTTCTGCCCTGGACATTCCTCCCCCATAGCATATTCTGCCCTGGACATTCCTCCCCCATAGCATATTCTGCCCTGGACATTCCTTCCCCATAGCATATTCTGCCCTGGGCATTCCTTCCCCATAGCAATATCTGCCCTGGACATTCCTCCCCCATAGCAATATCTGCCCTGGACATTCCTCCCCCATAGCAATTTCTGCCCTGGACATTCCTTCCCCATAGCAATATCTGCCCTGGACATTCCTCCCCCATAGCAATTTCTGCCCTGGACATTCCTTCCCCATAGCATATTCTGCCCTGGACATTCCTCCCCCATAGCATATTCTGCCCTGGACATTCCTCCCCCATAGCATATTCTGCCCTGGACATTCCTCCCCCATAGCAATTTCTGCCCTGGACATTCCTCCCCCATAGCAATTTCTGCCCTGGGCATTCCTCCCCCATAGCAATTTCTGCCCTGGACATTCCTCCCCCATAGCAATATCTGCCCTGGACATTCCTCCCCCATAGCAATTTCTGCCCTGGACATTCCTCCCCCATAGCAATTTCTGCCCTGGACATTACTCCCCCATAGCAATTTCTGCCCTGGACATTCCTCCCCCATAGCAATTTCTGCCCTGGACATTCCTCCCCCCATAGCAATTTCTGCCCTGGACATTCCTCCTCCATAGCATAGCAATTTCTGCCCTGGACATTCCTTCCCCATAGCAATTTCTGCCCTGGACATTCCTTCCCCATAGCAATTTCTGCCCTGGACATTCCTCCCCCATAGCAATTTCTGCCCTGGACATTCCTCCCCCATAGCAATTTCTGCCCTGGACATTCCTCCCCCATAGCAATTTCTGCCCTGGACATTCCTCCCCCATAGCAATTTCTGCCCTGGACATTCCTCCCCCATAGCAATATCTGCCCTGGACATTCCTCCCCCATAGCCCCATAGCATATTCTGCCCTGGACATTCCTTCCCCATAGCAATATCTGCCCTGGACATTCCTTCCCCATAGCAATATCTGCCCTGGACATTCCTCCCCCATAGCAATTTCTGCCCTGGACATTCCTCCCCCATAGCAATTTCTGCCCTGGACATTCCTCCTCCATAGCAACATCTGCCCTGGACATTCCTCCCCCATAGCAATATCTGCCCTGGACATTCCTCCCCCATAGCATATTCTGCCCTGGACATTCCTCCCCCATAGCAATATCTGCCCTGGACATTCCTCCCCCATAGCAATTTCTGCCCTGGACATTCCTCCTCCATAGCAATATCTGCCCTGGACATTCCTCCCCCATAGCAATATCTGCCCTGGACAATCCTCCCCCATAGCATATTCTGCCCTGGACATTCCTCCCCATAGCAATATCTGCCCTGGACATTCCTCCCCCATAGCATATTCTGCCCAGGACATTCCTCCCCCATAGCATATTCAGACCTGTACATTCCTCCCCAATAGCAATATCTGCCCTGGACATTCCTCCCCCATAGCATATTCTGCCCTGGACATTCCTCCCCCATAGCCCCATAGCATATTCTGCCCTGGACATTCCTCCCCCATAGCAATATCTGCCCTGGACATTCCTCCCCCATAGCAATATCTGCCCTGGACATTCCTTCCCCATAGCAATTTCTGCCCTGGACATTCCTTCCCCATAGCAGTTTCTGCCCTGGACATTCCTCCCCCATAGCAATATCTGCCCTGGACATTCCTCCCCCATAGCAATTTCTGCCCTGGACATTCCTTCCCCATAGCAATTTCTGCCCTGGACATTCCTTCCCCATAGCAATTTCTGCCCTGGACATTCCTCCCCCATAGCAATTTCTGCCCTGGACATTCCTCCCCATAGCAATTTCTGCCCTGGACATTCCTCCCCCATAGCAATTTCTGCCCTGGACATTCCTCCTCCATAGCCCCATAGCAATTTCTGCCCTGGACATTCCTCCCCCATAGCATATTCTGCCCTGGACATTCCTTCCCCATAGCATATTCTGCCCTGGACATTCCTTCCCCATAGCAATTTCTGCCCTGGGCATTCCTTCCCCATAGCAAAATCTGCCCTGGACATTCCTCCCCCATAGCAATATCTGCCCTGGACATTCCTCCCCCATAGCAATTTCTGCCCTGGACATTTCTTCCCCATAGCAATTTCTGCCCTGGACATTCCTCCCCCATAGCATATTCTGCCCTGGACATTCCTCCCCCATAGCAATATCTGCCCTGGACATTCCTTCCCCATAGCAATTTCTGCCCTGGACATTCCTTCCCCATAGCATATTCTGCCCTGGACATTCCTTCCCCATAGCAATTTCTGCCCTGGACATTCCTTCCCCATAGCAATTTCTGCCCTGGACATTCCTCCCCCATAGCAATTTCTGCCCTGGACATTCCTTCCCCATAGCAATTTCTGCCCTGGACATTCCTTCCCCATAGCAATTTCTGCCCTGGACATTCCTCCTCCATAGCCCCATAGCAATTTCTGCCCTGGACATTCCTCCCCCATAGCAAATTCTGCCCTGGACATTCCTTCCCCATAGCATATTCTGCCCTGGACATTCCTTCCCCATAGCAATTTCTGCCCTGGACATTCCTCCCCATAGCAAATTCTGCCCTGGACATTCCTCCCCCATAGCATATTCTGCCCTGGACATTCCTTCCCCATAGCAATTTCTGCCCTGGACATTCCTTCCCCATAGCAATTTCTGCCCTGGACATTCCTTCCCCATAGCAATTTCTGCCCTGGACATTCCTTCCCCATAGCAATTTCTGCCCTGGACATTCCTCCCCCATAGCAATTTCTGCCCTGGACATTCCTTCCCCATAGCAATTTCTGCCCTGGACATTCCTTCCCCATAGCAATTTCTGCCCTGGACATTCCTTCCCCATAGCAATTTCTCTCCCGGTCATTCCTCCCCCATAGCAATTTCTGCCCTGGACATTCCTCCCCCATAGCAATTTCTGCCCTGGACATTCCTTCCCCATAGCAATTTCTGCCCTGGACATTCCTTCCCCATAGCAATTTCTGCCCTGGACATTCCTCCCCATAGCAATTCTGCCCTGGACATTCCTCCCCATAGCAATTCTGCCCTGGACATTCCTTCCCCATAGCAATTTCTGCCCTGGACATTCCTTCCCCATAGCAATTTCTGCCCTGGACATTCCTCCCCCATAGCAATTTCTGCCCTGGACATTCCTCCCCCATAGCAATTTCTGCCCTGGACATTCCTTCCCCATAGCAATTTCTGCCCTGGACATTCCTTCCCCATAGCATATTCTGCCCTGGACATTCCTTCCCCATAGCAATTTCTGCCCTGGACATTCCTTCCCCATAGCAATTTCTGCCCTGGACATTCCTCCTCCCCCATAGCAATTTCTGCCCTGGACATTCCTTCCCCATAGCAATTTCTGCCCTGGACATTCCTTCCCCATAGCAATTTCTGCCCTGGACATTCCTCCCCCATAGCAATTTCAGCCCTGGACCTTCCTCCCCCATAGCAATTTCTGCCCTGGACATTCCTTCCCCATAGCATATTCTGCCCTGGACATTCCTTCCCCATAGCAATTTCTGCCCTGGGCATTCCTTCCCCATAGCAAAATCTGCCCTGGACATTCCTCCCCCATAGCAATATCTGCCCTGGACATTCCTCCCCCATAGCAATTTCTGCCCTGGACATTCCTTCCCCATAGCAATTTCTGCCCTGGACATTCCTCCCCATAGCAATTTCTGCCCTGGACATTCCTCCCCCATAGCAATTTCTGCCCTGGACATTCCTTCCCCATAGCAATTTCTGCCCTGGACATTCCTTCCCCATAGCAATTTCTGCCCTGGACATTCCTTCCCCATAGCAATTTCTGCCCTGGACATTCCTCCCCCATAGCATATTCTGCCCTGGACATTCCTTCCCCATAGCAATTTCTGCCCTGGACATTCCTTCCCCATAGCAATTTCTGCCCTGGACATTCCTCCCCCATAGCATATTCTGCCCTGGACATTCCTCCCCCATAGCATATTCTGCCCTGGACATTCCTCCCCATAGCATATTCTGCCCTGGACATTCCTTCCCCATAGCAATATCTGCCCTGGACATTCCTCCCCCATAGCAAAATCTGCCCTGGACATTCCTCCCCATAGCAATTTCTACCCTGGACATTCCTTCCCCATAGCAATATCTGCCCTGGACATTCCTCCCCCATAGCAATTTCTGCCCTGGACATTCCTTCCCCATAGCATATTCTGCCCTGGACATTCCTCCCCCATAGCAATTTCTGCCCTGGACATTCCTCCCCATAGCATATTCTGCCCTGGACATTCCTCCCCCATAGCAATTTCTGCCCTGGACATTCCTCCCCCATAGCAATTTCTGCCCTGGACATTCCTCCCCCATAGCAATTTCTGCCCTGGACATTCCTCCCCCATAGCATATTCTGCCCTGGACATTCCTCCCCCATAGCAATTTCTGCCCTGGACATTCCTCCCCATAGCAATTTCTGCCCTGGACATTCCTCCCCCATAGCAATTTCTGCCCTGGACATTCCTCCCCCATAGCAATTTCTGCCCTGGACATTCCTCCCCCATAGCAATTTCTGCCCTGGACATTCCTCCCCCATAGCAATTTCTGCCCTGGACATTCCTCCCCCATAGCAATTTCTGCCCTGGACATTCCTCCCCATAGCAATTTCTGCCCTGGACATTCCTCCCCCATAGCAATATCTGCCCTGGACATTCCTCCCCCATAGCAATTTCTGCCCTGGACATTCCTTCCCCATAGCAATATCTGCCCTGGACATTCCTCCCCATAGCAATATCTGCCCTGGACATTCCTCCCCCATAGCAATTTCTGCCCTGGACATTCCTCCCCCATAGCAATTTCTGCCCTGGACATTCCTCCTCCATAGCAATATCTGCCCTGGACATTCCTCCCCCATAGCAATATCTGCCCTGGACATTCCTCCCCCATAGCATATTCTGCCCTGGACATTCCTCCCCATAGCAATTCTGCCCTGGACATTCCTCCCCATAGCAATTTCTGCCCTGGACATTCCTCCTCCATAGCAATATCTGCCCTGGACATTCCTCCCCCATAGCAATATCTGCCCTGGACATTCCTCCCCCATAGCAATTTCTGCCCTGGACATTCCTCCCCCATAGCAATATCTGCCCTGGACATTCCTCCCCCATAGCATATTCTGCCCTGGACATTCCTCCCCCATAGCCCCATAGCATATTCTGCCCTGGACATTCCTCCCCCATAGCAATATCTGCCCTGGACATTCCTCCCCCATAGCATATTCTGCCCTGGACATTCCTCCCCCATAGCAATATTCTGCCCTGGACATTCCTCCCCCATAGCAATATCTGCCCTGGACATTCCTCCCCCATAGCAATATCTGCCCTGGGCATTCCTTCCCCATAGCAATTTCTGCCCTGGACATTCCTTCCCCATAGCAGTTTCTGCCCTGGACATTCCTTCCCCATAGCAATTTCTGCCCTGGACATTCCTTCCCCATAGCAATTTCTGCCCTGGACATTCCTCCCCCATAGCCCCATAGCATATTCTGCCCTGGACATTCCTCCCCCATAGCAATATCTGCCCTGGACATTCCTCCCCCATAGCAATATCTGCCCTGGACATTCCTCCCCCATAGCATATTCTGCCCTGGACATTCCTCCCCCATAGCATATTCTGCCCTGGACATTCCTCCCCCATAGCAATATCTGCCCTGGACATTCCTCCCCCATAGCATATTCTGCCCTGGACATTCCTCCCCATAGCATATTCTGCCCTGGACATTCCTCCTCCATAGCAATATCTGCCCTGGACATTCCTCCCCCATAGCATATTCTGCCCTGGACATTCCTCCCCCATAGCAATATCTGCCCTGGACATTCCTCCCCCATAGCATATTCTGCCCTGGACATTCCTCCCCCATAGCATATCATATACTCTGCCCTGGACATTCCTCCCCCATAGCAATATCTGCCCTGGACATTCCTCCCCCATAGCATATTCTCCTCTGGACATTCCTCCCCCATAGCATATTCTGCCCTGGAATTCCTCCCCCATAGCAATTTCTGCTCTGGACATTCCTCCCCCATAGCAATTTCTGCCCTGGACATTTCTCCCCCATAGCATATTCTGCCCTGGACATTCTTCCTCCATAGCCCCATAGCAATTTCTGCCCTGGACATTCCTTCCCCATAGCATATTCTGCCCTGGACATTCCTTCCCTATAGCATATTCTCCTCTGGACATTTCTCCCCCATAGCATATTCTCCCCTGGACATTCCTCCCCCATAACATATTCTCCCCTGGAATTTCCTCCCCCATAGCAATTTCTGCCCTGGACATTCCTCCCCCATAGCAATTTCTGCCCTGGACATTCCTCCCCCATAGCAATTTCTGCCCTGGACATTCCTCCCCCATAGCAATTTCTGCCCTGGACATTCCTCCCCCATAGCATATTCTGCCCTGGACATTCCTCCCCTATAGCATATTCTCCCCTGGTCATTCCTCCCCTATAGCATATTCTCCTCTGGACATTTCTCCCCCATAGCATATTCTCCCCTGGACATTCCTCCCCCATAGCATATTCTGCCCTGGACATTCCTCCCCCATAGCATATTCTCCTCTGGACATTCCTCCCCCATAGCATATTCTCCCCTGGACATTCCTCCCCCATAGCATATTCTGCCCTGGACTTTCCTCCCCCATAGCATATTCTGCCCTGGACATTCCTCCCCCATAGCATATTCTCCCCTGGACATTCCTCCCCCATAGCATATTCTGCCCTGGACATTCCTCCCCCATAGCATATTCTGCCCTGGACATTCCTCCTCCATAGCAGTTTCTGCCCTGGACATTCCTCCTCATAACAGTTTCTGCCCTGGACATTCCTCCTCCATAGCCATTTATCTCTCGGTCATATCTCCCATAGCAGTTTCTCCCCTGGTCATTTCTTCCATAGCACATTCATCCCACATAAAGGCTCACTCCCATAATTTCCTCTGTAATAACTTCTTTCCCAGTTATTTCTCCCCATCAGTGATTTTCCCTGGTCATTTCTCCCTTGGCAATATTACCTCAAGTCATTTCTCCCTTGGCAATATTACCTCAAGTCATTTCTCCCTTGGCAATATTACCTCAAGTCATTTCTCCCTTGGCAATATTACCTCAAGTCATTTCTCCCTTGGCAATATTACCTCAAATCATTTCTCCCTTGGCAATATTACCTCAAGTCATTTCTCCCTTGGCAATATTACCTCAAGTCATTTCTCCCTTGGCAATATTACCTCAAGTCATTTTCCCCTGGTCATTTCTCCCTTGGCAATATTACCTCAAGTCATTTCTCCCTTGGCAATATTACCTCAAGTCATTTTCCCCTGGTCATTTCTCCCTTGGCAATATTACCTCAAGTCATTTCTCCCTTGGCAATATTACCTCAAGTCATTTTTCCCTGGTCATTTCTCCCTTGGCAATATTACCTCAAGTCATTTTCCCCTGGTCATTTCTCCCTTGGCAATATTACCTCAAGTCATTTTCCCCTGGTCATTTCTCCCTTGGCAATATTACCTCAAGTCATTTTTCCCCTGGTCATTTCTCCCTTGGCAATTTTACCTCAAGTCATTTCTCCCTTGGCAATATTACCTCAAGTCATTTTCCCCTGGTCATTTCTCCCTTGGCAATATTACCTCAAGTCATTTCTCCCTTGGCAATATTACCTCAAGTCATTTTCCCCTGGTCATTTCTCCCTTGGCAATATTACCTCAAGTCATTTCTCCCTTGGCAATATTACCTCAAGTCATTTTCCCCTGGTCATTTCTCCCTTGACAATATTACCTCAAGTCATTTTTCCCCTGGTCATATCTCCCTTGGCAATATTACCTCAAGTCATTTCTCCCTTGGCAATATTACCTCAAGTCATTTCTCCCTTGGCAATATTACCTCAAATCATTTCTCCCTTGGCAATATTACCTCAAGTCATTTCTCCCTTGGCAATATTACATCAAGTCATTTCTCCCTTGGCAATATTACCTCAAGTCATTTCTGCCTTGGCAATATTACCTCAAGTCATTTCTCCCTTGGCAATATTACCTCAAGTCATTTCTCCCTTGGCAATATTACCTCAAGTCATTTCTCCCTTGGCAATATTGCCTCAAGTCATTTCTCTCTTGGCAATATTACCTCAAGTCATTTCTCCCTTGGCAATATTACCTCAAGTCATTTCTCCCTTGGCAATATTACCTCGAGTCATTTCTCCCTTGGCAATATTGCCTCAAGTCATTTCTCCCTTGGCAATATTACCTCAAGTCATTTCTCCCTTGGCAATATTACCTCAAGTCATTTCTCCCTTGGCAATATTACCTCAAGTCATTTCTCCCTTGGCAATATTACCTCAAGTCATTTCTCCCTTGGCAATATTACCTCAAGTCATTTCTCATTTGGCAATATTACCTCAAGTCATTTCTCCCTTGGCAATATTACCTCAAGTCATTTTTCCCTTGGCAATATTGCCTCAAGTCATTTCTCCCTTGGCAATATTACCTCAAGTCATTTCTCCCTTGGCAATATTACCTCAAGTCATTTCTCCCTTGGCAATATTACCTCAAGTCATTACTCCCTGGTCATTTCTCTCTTGGCAATATTACCTCAAGTCATTTCTCTCTTGGCAATATTACCTTGTCATTTCTCCCTTGGCAATATTACCTTAAGTCATTTCTCCTTTGGCAATATTACCTCAAGTCATTTTTCCCTTGGCAATATTGCCTCAAGTCATTTCTCCCTTGGCAATATTACCTCAAGTCATTACTCCCTGGTCATTTCTCTCTTGGCAATATTACCTCAAGTCATTTCTCCCTTGGCAATATTGCCTCAAGTCATTTCTCTCTTGGCAATATTACCTCAAGTCATTTCTCCCTTGGCAATATTACCTCAAGTCATTTCTCCCTTGGCAATATTACCTCAAGTCATTTCTCCCTTGGCAATATTACCTCAAGTCATTTCTCCCTTGGCAATATTACCTCAAATCATTTCTCACTTGGCAATATTACCTCAAGTCATTTTTCCCTTGGCAATATTGCCTCAAGTCATTTCTCCCTTGGCAATATTACCTCAAGTCATTTCTCCCTTGGCAATATTACCTCAAGTCATTTCTCCCTTGGCAATATTACCTCAAGTCATTTTTCCCTTGGCAATATTGCCTCAAGTCATTTCTCCCTTGGCAATATTACCTCAAGTCATTTCTCCCTTGGCAATATTACCTCAAGTCATATCTCCCTTGGCAATATTACCTCAAGTCATTTCTCCCTTGGCAATATTACCTCACGTCATTTCTCCCTTAGCAATATTACCTCAAATCATTTCTCCCTTGGCAATATTACCTCAAGTCATTTCTCCCTTGGCAATATTACCTCAAGTCATTTCTCCCTTGGCAATATTACCTCAAGTCATTTCTCCCTTGGCAATATTACCTCAAGTCATATCTCCCTTGGCAATATTACCTCAAGTCATTTCTCCCTTGGCAATATTACCTCAAGTCATTTCTCCCTTGGCAATATTACCTCACGTCATTTCTCCCTTAGCAATATTACCTCAAATCATTTCTCACTTGGCAATATTACCTCAAATCATTTCTCCCTTGGCAATATTACCTCAAGCCATTTCTCCCTTGGCAATATTACCTCAAGTCATTTCTCCCTTGGCAATATTACCTCAAGCCATTTCTCCCTTGGCAATATTACCTCAAGTCATTTCTCCCTTGGCAATATTACCTCAAGCCATTTCTCCCTTGGCAATATTACCTCAAGCCATTTCTCCCTTGGCAATATTACCTCAAGTCATTTCTCCCTTGGCAATATTACCTCAAGTCATTTCTCCCTTGGCAATATTACCTCAAGTCATTTCTCCCTTGGCAATATTACCTCAAGTCATTTCTCCCTTGGCAATATTACCTCAAGTCATTTCTCCCTTGGCAATATTACCTCAAGTCATTTCTCCCTTGGCAATATTACCTCAAGTCATTTTTCCCTTGGCAATATTGCCTCAAGTCATTTCTCCCTTGGCAATATTACCTCAAGTCATTACTCCCTGGTCATTTCTCTCTTGGCAATATTACCTCAAGTCATTTCTCCCTTGGCAATATTACCTCGTCATTTCTCCCTTGGCAATATTACCTCAAGTCATTTCTCCCTTGGCAATATTACCTCAAGTCATTTCTCCCTTGGCAATATTACCTCAAATCATTTCTCACTTGGCAATATTACCTCAAGTCATTTTTCCCTTGGCAATATTGCCTCAAGTCATTTCTCCCTTGGCAATATTACCTCAAGTCATTTCTCTCTTGGCAATATTACCTCAAGTCATTTCTCCCTTGGCAATATTACCTTGTCATTTCTCCCTTGGCAATATTGCCTCAAGTCATTTCTCCCTTGGCAATATTACCTCAAGTCATTTTTCCCCTGGTCATTTCTCCCTTGGCAATATTACCTCAAGTCATTTCTCCCTTGGCAATATTACCTCAAGTCATTTCTCCCTTGGCAATATTACCTCAAGTCATTTCTCCCTTGGCAATATTACCTCAAGTCATTTCTCCCTGGTCATTTCTCCCCGAGCAATTTCTCCCCAGTCATTTGTCCTATAGCAATTTCTCTCCCATCACTTTTCTCTCCCATCACTTTTCTCTCCCATCACTTTTCTCTCCCATATTTTCCTCCGTAACAACTTCTCTCCCGGTCATTTAACCAATAGCAATTTCTCCTCCATCACTATTCTCTCCCATATTTTCCTCCATTACGACTTCTCCCTAGGTCATTTCTATCATAACAATTTCTACTCAGGTCATTTCTTTCATAGCAATTTCCCCCCGGTTATTTCTCCCTCATAGCAACGTCATCCTTTGTCATTTCTCCCCCATAGCAATATCTCTCCCGGTCATTTCCCCCATAGCATAATCTCTCCCGGCCATTTCCCCCACTGCAATATCTCTCCCGGTTATTTCCCCCATAGCAATATCTCTCCCGGTCATTTCCCCCACTGCAATATCTCTCCCGGTCATTTCCCCCATAGCAATATCTCTCCCGGTCATTTCCCCCACTGCAATATCTCTCCCGGTCATTTCCCCCATAGCAATATCTCTCCCGGCCATTTCCCCCATAGCAATATCTCTCCCGGCCATTTCCCCCATAGCAATATCTCTCCCGGCCATTTCCCCCACTGCAATATATCTCTCCCGGCCATTTCCCCCATAGCAATATCTCTCCCAACCATTTTTCCACTTAAAAATCCCCCCCCCCCCCTCCTGCCCCGATCATTTCTTCCATAGCAATTTCCCCCCGGTTATTTCTCCCTCATAGCAACCTCATCCATGGCCATTTCCCCCACTGCAATATCTCTCCCGGCCATTTCCCCCACTGCAATATCTCTCCCGGCCATTTTTCCGATCATTTCTCCCATAACAATTTCTCTCCGGGTCATTTCTCCCCAGCAATTTCTCCCTCTGTCATTTCTCCCCATATCGATTTCTGCCCCCACCCCCTCATTCCCCCCCTCCCCCCCCTCCACTGCCGGCTCTCCCCCCAAGTCATTTTGTTCCTGACATATTCACAATGGACGACTCGTAAACCCCCTCTCCCTTCTCCCTCCACCATCTAACCCTCCATTCCCACCCATACCCCCACTCCCATTTCCCCCAGTGAATGCATCACTGCAATGGGGGTTGATTGGGCCTAAGAAATGCAGCTCACACCTTGCAACTCTTGGATAATTATTTGCATTTGATAGCACTTTGGGCGCTCGGTTCTTGAACGCGAGTCCCAGGCGAACCACCATCGATCCAGCTGTTACTATTCCTCTCACAGCTCCAATTGATGATTAGTCGAACAGATTTGTGTCGATCCCATGATTGCCACAAATAGCATGTTTTTCAAAACTCTTTAAAAATGTCCCCGCACCAAATGTCAAATTGAATTAATTTGTTGGTTTTTTTAATGAATAGGAACACGTTTAAATAAAGAGAAAAAAATAGGGTTCATTCATTCCATGGAGGAAAAAATACCGAGAGCTCTAATTACTGATTGTCAGCAACTTATTTGCCAAGAGTAACGAACACCATACCTCAGGCAAAACATTCGAGCGTTATGATTAGTAAAAAACATAGTTGCCTACAATTATCCGGACCTTGCACAAAACTCGCCTGCACTATGTATGCTTAATAAAAGGAACATGTTTTCATAACCGGGCGCAGGAAGATACATTTCTTGGGTCAGCTTCGAAGATGTCCAAGGGACTTGCGGGGCAGCTTCCCAGCCATCGAAACAGGGGAGCAGCAGACTCCAGGATTGGGTGTGCGTGAGGCTGCATGTCTGCTGCTGGCTGATCGATGAAATGGCGGAAGCTCGTCAGAGCGAACTTCTTGAGATTTTTCTTCCGCCTGCAAAAAGGCTCCAAGGAGCGAGGGGCGAGGGAGGGCGCGAGGAGTGTGACTGACTGCTGACAAGAGAGGCAGTGACATGCGCGGGAACCCCTGCTTTCCAAAAGAAGTGAGAGAAGTGCATTTTCTTGCCAGGTAATTTTCCTCCGGCGCAGGATGGTGTGACGGATAATGAGAAGCCTGCCCTCCATCTGAAGGACGTACAGGAACACAGCAGTAATAAGAGAAGCACGGTTGCAAGAACGCTCTTGAAGACGTTTGAACGAGTAGTGCGAAGCCTTTCGTCCTGGCCAGGACTTGCCGTCATGTACGATGCAAATGTACGTAGAAATTAGCTGAAACACGTTATGAAACAAATGAAGTACATGTATTACAATGCTCAAACAATTTTTGTTTCAATACAACAGTAACTCTTGGATAGACAACAGAAAAAAAGAAAAGGGCATTTTCCAAAACGGAGGTAAAGATGAATGTGCTTTTTCTTGAAGTATTGATGTTTCCTGATAGTCGTTTATCTGAGCATGTGATAAAATGGCTGCCGTCATGATAGTCTGGCACTAATATCGGTCATGCATCATTATACGTCACCATTTCATCGCACATCGACGGCAGGAGAGGACAGTATCAGACACAGATGCTCTAAATAAAAGCTGGCGATGAAGACATATGGCATAGTGTGACTGACAAGATACCCAAAAGGTCAACAAGACATCTGCTCCTAATCTGTCATCACCTTTAAAGAATGGTCATGTTGCAGACACAGACATCATAAAGATAGGTTTCGATTCAAATGCTGTTACCGTTTGCTAATTTTGAGGACGTAGAATAATTTCACACTTTCTTACATACAATCTCAAGCACTGGCAGTTTAGTTTCGACCAGGTGGATCTCATGGATGCTACCAAAAAAGAGAAGGCGTGGGCTGATGGGGTGAGCGAGTGTCTCTACAGGATGATGGTGACACCAACGTTCCACGAGAGCTTGTGATTGCTTCTCGAATGTCCTTTGCATTGTGTGCGCTTTTGTGATTGCGGATTTCGGAAAGCAAGAGGGTCGAGGACACGAAAATCCCTGACAGATTTCAATGTGTCTTTGGTCATTTTCACCTCGAAGCGTTTTCGGAAACGTAGCAATGTACTTGGCAATGAAGCAAAAATGTTGGGAAGACAAAACGATTGTGACTGCATTACAAAGAGATCATCATAATATGCTTAATCATAATTTCCCAGAGGAACACAGCCAGCATTGTGCAGTAACCTGAGTAAAGACGAACTTTTCAAGAATGCAAAAGACCGCGGAATGATACCGATGTGGCAAAGAGAGTTTCCAAAGGAAAAATTCTTCCACAATAATATTTTCCCTTCTTTCGTCCGGCGAAGGCCTGTGAGGATTGATGCATACGTTTTTGGATTCCATGTTGATTCATCGTCTCGCCCTCAAAATTACGTCATTAACTTTCTGCACTGGCCCCACAGCTGATGACGGTCTCCGTGTTGAGCTCCAGATTCTTGCAAGAGTACATTCGACTAAATCATGGATCTTTACCCCCAAGGAAGATCCAGTCTGGGTCAGCAGTCTGCTCTGTGATAGAGAGGCAAATTGTGGATCCAATTCCTGTCCCAATTGAAAACTGGAAGAATGTCTGGGTGTTTGGGTGCGTGTATGTTCGTACACCATCGGGAGGTCAGGGCAGCAAAGTAGGGGTGGAAAGCTCCAAATTGCTTTCGGAGGGGATAGTACATCGCAAAGTGACCACTGATATCTTTATTACTGCCCTCGCTCTTCTTTGCATCTCCTCGAGGAAACCGCGTCTGGTGAAGAGAATGTCAAAGTTCTTGGAGTCAGCTCTCTGTGAATGGGATGGAGTGTCCTCTCTTTTGGACTTGGAGAGTAAGAAGAGGGCAAAGAATGAACTTCCTGACTAGAACTAAGGCGCCCAGTGTTACAGAGGTCGGTGCGAGGCACTTGTTAGCGTCCGTTGTGCACCGAAACGGTTCAATCTGTCCCGACACACTCAATCGCCCGGGCTTCCCGTGTCTGCTGTATGGGACAAGAGACAAAATGAACGTATTCAGCGTGATCGAAGAGAGCATCGAAATCGAAAAGGCCTCACCGTATGTGGTCAGAAGCTCAAAGGGAGTAAAAGATAGCCAGGAGAGAACTCTCAAATCGCTTCTTTCGGTAGAACGCATTTGAAACACTTTGAAATCATTCTTCTCCGTTGACGAATTTTAACGCCACTCTTCATCAGCTTAAACTTGAAATGACTCTGCAACGACTTTTTGCTTTTCAATTCTAAAGGGACTCACTTTGAATAGGACAGTGTATATGTACTTTGGAAATGAAACATTGAAATCTGTTGTTGCGATACTACATAGACGTTTAGCACTGCTAGATCAAGGCGTCGCTTGGCGTCGCACTAACAGGCAAATGAAAACATAGGGTTTTTGACCATATTTCTGTTAACATTTTGAAGGAGGTGGTGAGCTGTTTGACTTTGGGGTTGGCCAAGTCCTCGCTGATGTACTAACCTAGCCGGCACCCCGGGCAGGATTGGATCGTGACCCTGAGTCCTCAAGTCACGGGTAGCCATGGCAACCTGGCTCAAATCAGCTCTAGTGACGTCACTCGCTGCCTTTGCCCTTCATCGAATGCTGTCAACGTCCCTCTAGTTCACCTGCAGCTCCCACGCCTCCGTCCCAGCCTGCTTTTCCACTGGTGCGGCAGTCTTCCCCTTTGCCCATTCACTTACGCACCCTTCCCCGACGATCCCTCATCAGCCTTTCGTCTGACCTCCATTACTCCCCTTCTTCCCACGCACCCCCTTTTTGTTCTGTGTTTACGGAATCTGTAATATCCCAGCATTGACCCCGATGAGTCGAGAATCCATGCTGCAGTCTACTTTGCCTCCTCTCTCTTGTGTAACCCGTGCTTCCGCCACTTTTCCAGGCCAGATACTGCATATTTCCTCCTACAAATGCTGTAGACGATGTCTGTTCTTTCGTATGCTAATAGCGACGCTTGATTAAGAAAAGGCTTGCTCTCTTTTCTGACTACAGACTTTTTTCTGACAGCAGACTACGACGACATTTTTAAGTAAACAATTTCGAGACCCGATCGAATCGACGAAGAATCGATTTTTCATGTTCTATTAAACAAATTCGTGGAAAAACCTTATACTCAGAGGTATCTCAATACGGTGACATTTGACACAAAATAAGAGGTCTGTGAAGTCTTTCGTGTTTTGCAGAGGTTTTCAAGTCTCTGCGTCGTGTGAAGTTTGATGTCGTGTTTGCCACGACTTCTGAGGACATGCGCAGTGTCCATCAAAAGGGCATCTCCCATGGGCTTGGTGTGCTGGAGGAGCTAGAGCGATGGAGTGTTCAAGATAAACTTTATAAATGACGAAAGCTGTTTAGTCATCTTTCCCACTAGCCATACTCTGTTCGATGTCTGCCAGGAATTGCCCCTGACCGACATCATTCCAGAGTTCTGCAGTCAGCGATTATCGTTCATTAGGAAGCATTTGGCAGCAGTAATTTGTTGGACACGCACCAGCTCTCTGTCAGATTACAGAGTGTAGCGGGATGGCTGTAGTAGCAGCAGCAACGACTACAATGACGATGACGACAATAGCAACATAAGGAATGGTAGTAGCAGAGGTAGTGGCAAGAGAAGCAGAAGCAGCAGCAGCAGAAATAGCAATACCATTGGCAGCGGTGCCAGCATTTGTATCAGGTAGTGGCAGTCAGACAGGGCTGTCTACTCTCCCTCACACTCTTCAACCTCTTCCTCGAAAGGATAATGACTGATGCCCTAGCAGACCACGAAGGATCAATCAGCATCTGTGGCAGAAAGATCACCAACTTACGTTTTGCTGATGACATTGATGGATTAGCAGGAAGTGAAGAGGAGCTGACTAGTCTTGTCGAGCACCTGGACAGGACCTCACAGGCATATGGCATGGAGATCAGAGCCGAGAAGACCAAGGTGATGACGAACACTCCTCGGGGCTTCAAAATGGAAATCAAAGTGAAGGGCCAAAAACTGGAAGTTGTGAACAACTTCAAATACCTGGGATCTATCGTGACTGATGAAGGGTCCAAACCAGAGATACTGTCCAGGATACCACAAACAACAGCAGCATTGGCAAAATTGAAGCCAATATGGCGTGACAGAAATATCACTCTCGCGTCGAAGATCAGGCTCATGCGCACGCTGGCCATCTCCGTATTCTTGTATGAATGCGAGTCCTGGACACTCACATCTGAACTACAGAGACGGATACAAGCCCTGGAAATGAGATGCTACCGCAAGATTCTGAACATCTCATATAAAGACCATGTCACGAATGAGAAAGTCAGCAACAGGATCAGGAAAGCAATTGGACAGTACGAAGACCTGCTCTCAATCGTGAAAAGCAGAAAGCTGAAGTGGTACGGTCACGTGTCAAGAGTCAGTGGGCTGGCCAAGACCATTCTGCAAGGTACCGTACCAGGTGGGAGAAGGAGAGGCAGGCAGAGAAAGAGGTGAAAAAACGTCAAAGAGTGGACAGGCTTGACCTTTGCTGACTCACAGCGAGCCACAGAGGATAGAGATCGATGGAGGAAGATTGTCCGAAATTTATCAGTGGTGCCTCAACAACCCATCTCAGGGTTAAGAGACTGAACTGAACTGAACTGAACTGAACTGAGTAGCAGTGGCGGTAGAGCCGTAGTGATAGTAGTTGTTGTAGCAGAAGCAGTGGTGGTGGTGGTGGTGGTGGTAGTAGTGGTTGTTGTTGTTGTTGTTGTTGTGGTGGTGGTGATAGTAGTAGTAGCAATGGTGGTGGTAGTGGTGATAGTAGTAGTAACATTGGTGGTGGTAGTGGTGATAGTAGTAGTAGTGGTAGGAGAAGTAGTGGTAGTGGTAGAAGAAGTAGTGGTAGTGGCAGATGAAGTAGTAGTAGTAGTAGTAGTAGTAGTAGCAGAAGTAGTGGTAGTCGTAGTTGTTGTTGTGATCGGGGTAGTAGTAGTAGTAGTAGTAGTAGTAGTAGTAGTAGTAGCTGTGATGGTAATGGTAGTGGTAGTAGAAATGGCAGTGGTAGAAGTGGTAGTGGTAGTTGTAGTAGTAGTTGTTATTGTTGTAGTCGGATTATCATCATCATCATCATCATCATCATCATCATCATCATCATCATCATCATCATCATCATCATCATCATCATCATCATCATCATCATAATCATCATCATCATCATCAATCATCATCATCATCATCATCATCATCATCATCATCATCATCATCATCATCATCATCATCATCATCATCATCATCATCATCATCATCATCATCATCATCATCATCATCATCATCATCATCATTATTATTATCATTATTATTATCATCAGTAGTAGTCGTAGTAGTAGTAGTAGTAGTAGTAGTAGTGGTAGTAGTTATAGTAGTAGTAGTAGTAGTGGAGGCGGCGATCGTGGTGGTGGTGGTGGTAACGATAGTAACCGTGGTGGTGGTGGTGGTAACGATAGTAGTAACGATAGTAGTGGTAGCGATAGTAGTAACTGTGGTGGTGGTGGTGGTGGTAACGATAGTAGTAACTGTGGTGGTGGTGGTGGTAACGATAGTAGTAACGATGGAGGTGGTGGTGGTGGTGGTAACGATAGCAGTAACTGTGGTGGTGGCGGTGGTAACGATAGTAGTAACGATGGAGGTGGTAGTGGTGGTGGTAACGATAGCAGTAACGATGGTGGTGGTGGTGGTGGTGGTAACGATAGCAGTAACGATGGTGGTGGTGGTAACGATAGCAGTAACGATGGTGGTGGTGGTGGTGGTGGTGGTGGTGGTAACGATAGCAGTAACGATGGTGGTGGTGGTGGTGGTGGTAACGATAGCAGTAACGATGGTGGTGGTGGTGGTGGTGGTGGTGGTAACGATAGCAGTAACGATGGTGGTGGTGGTGGTGGTGGTAACGATAGCAGTAACGATGGTGGTGGTGGTGGTGGTGGTGGTAACGATAGCAGTAACGATGGTGGTGGTGGTAACGATAGCAGTAACGATGGTGGTGGTGGTGGTGGTGGTAACGATAGTAGTAACGATGGTGGTGGTGGTGGTAACGATAGCAGTAACGATGATGGTGGTGGTGGCGGTGGTGGTAACGATAGTAGTAACTGTGGTGGTGGTGGTGGTGGTGGTAACGATAGTAGTAACTGTGGTGGTGGTGGTGGTAACGATAGTAGTAACGATGGTGGTGGTAGTGGTAACGATAGTAGTAACTATGGTGGTGGTGGTGGTGGTAACGATAGTAGTAACGATGGTGGTGGTGGTGGTGGTGGTAACGATAGCAGTAACTGTGGTGGTGGTGGTAACGATAGTAGTAACGATGGTGGTGGTGGTGGTGGTGGTGGTAACGATAGTAGTAACTGTGGTGGTGGTGGTGGTAACGATAGTAGTAACGATGGTGGTGGTAGTGGTAACGATAGCAGTAACGATGGTGGTGGTGGTGGTGGTAACGATAGTAGTAACGATGGTGGTGGTAGTGGTAACGATAGTAGTAACGATGGTGGTGGTGGTGGTAACGATAGCAGTAACGATGATGGTGGTGGTGGTGGTGGTGGTAACGATAGTAGTAACTGTGGTGGTGGTGGTGGTGGTAACGATAGTAGTAACTGTGGTGGTGGTGGTGATAACGATAGTAGTAACGATGGTGGTGGTAGTGGTAACGATAGTAGTAACTATGGTGGTGGTGGTAACGATATCAGTAACGATGATGGTGGTGGTGGTGGTAACGAGAGCAGTAACGATGGTGGTGGTGGTGGTAACGATAGTAGTAACGATGGTGGTGGTGGTGGTAACGATAGCAGTAACGATGATGGTGGTGGTGGTGGTAACGATAGTAGTAACGATGGTGGTGGTGGTAACGATAGCAGTAACGATCATGGTGGTGGTGGTGGTAACGATAGCAGTAACGATGGTGGTGGTGGTAACGATAGTAGTAATTGTGGTGGTGGTGGTAACGATAGCAGTAACGATGGTGGTGGTGGTGGTAACGATAGCAGTAACGATGGTGGTGGTGGTGGTGGTAACGATAGCAATAACGATGGTGGTGGTGGTAACGATAGCAGTAACGATGGTGGTGGTGGTGGTGGTGGTAATGATAGTAGTAACGATGGTGGTGGTGGTGGTAACGATAGCAGTAACGATGGTGGTGGTGGTGGTGGTAATGATAGTAGTAACGATGGTGGTGATGGTGGTGGTAACGATAGCAGTAACGATGGTGGTGGTGGTGGTAACGATAGTAGTAACGATGGTGGTGATGGTGGTAATGATAGTAGTAACGATGGTGGTGATGGTGGTAATGATAGTAGTAACGATGGTGGTGATGGTGGTGGTAACGATAGCAGTAACGATGGTGGTGGTGGTGGTAACGATAGTAGTAACGATGGTGGTGGTGGTGGTAACAATAGCAGTAACGATGGTGGTGGTGGTAACGATAGTAGTAACTGTGGTGGTGGTGGTGGTAACAATAGTAGTAACGATGGTGGTGGTGGTGGTAACGATAGCAGTAACGATGGTGGTGGTGGTAATGATAGTAGTAACTGTGGTGGTGGTGTGGTAACAATAGCAGTAACGATGGTGGTGGTGGTAACGATAGTAGTAACTGTGGTGGCGGTGGTAACGATAGCAGTAACGATGGTGGTGGTGGTAACGATAGCAGTAACGATGGTGGTGGTGGTGGTAACGATAGCAGTAACGATGGTGGTGGTGGTAACGATAGCAGTAACGATGGTGGTGGTGGTAACGATAGTAGTAACTGTGGTGGCGGTGGTAACGATAGCAGTAACGATGGTGGTGGTGGTAACGATAGCAGTAACGATGGTGGTGGTGCCGGTAACGATAGCAGTAACGATGGTGGTGGTGGTAACGATAGCAGTAACGATGGTGGTGGTGGTAATGATAGTAGTAACTGTGGTGGTGGTGGTGGTAACAATAGCAGTAACGATGGTGGTGGTGGTAACGATAGTAGTAACTGTGGTGGCGGTGGTAACGATAGCAGTAACGATGGTGGTGGTGGTAACGATAGCAGTAACGATGGTGGTGGTGGTAACGATAGCAGTAACGATGGTGGTGGTGGTAACGATAGCAGTAACGATGATGGTGGTGGTGGTAGTAACGATAGCAGTATCGATGGTGGTGGTGGTAACGATAGCAGTAACGATGGTGGTGGTGGTGGTAACGATAGCAGTATCGATGGTAGTGGTGGTGGTAGTAACGATAGTAGTATCGATGGTGGTGGTGGTAAGGATAGCAGTAACGATGGTGGTGGTGGCGGTGGTAACTTCACTTCACACTTCACTTATTCCCTTGAGTTCCTTGTGGAGCATAGGGCATCGGCAACAGTCCTCCAGCGTACTCGGTTCTGGGCAATTTTCTTCAGCTCTCCCCATGACAGATTGCAGTTCCTCATCTCTTCCTCGCAGGATCGCCTCCAGGTGGTCTTGGGGCGACCAACTCGTCTCTTGCCCTGGGGATTCCACTGCAAGGCCTGCCGTGTGATGTCGTGTGGAGGTTTCCGCAAGGTGTGTCCGATCCACCTCCACTTCCGCCTTGCGATCTGCTGTCCGATGGGATCTTGGTTTGCCTGTTTCCACAAGTCGTTGTTCTTGACTTTGTCTGTCCACCTGATCTTGAGGATGTTACGGAGGCATCTGTTTATGAAGACTTGGATCTTGTTGGTCAGAGTGTTGGTGACTCTCCAGGTCTCAGAGCCATAGAGGAGGACAGACTTGACGTTGCTGTTAAATATCCGGAGTTTTGTGTGGGTAGAGAGGGATGTTGATCTCCAGACTGGTCTCAGAGTGTTGAAGGCATATCTGGCTTTCCCGATTCTGGCTTTGATGTCCTCGTCAGAACCTCCTGTTGCTGATACGACGCTGCCCAGGTGGTGGCGGTGGTAACGATAGTAGTAACGATTGTGGTGGTGGTAACGATAGTAGTAACGATGGTGGTGGTGGTGGCGGTGGTAACGATAGAAGTAACGATGGTGGTGGTGGTAACGATAGTAGTAACGATGGTAATGGTAACAATAGTATTTACATTTGTTAGAGTAATAAATTATCATACAATTGCGTGCTATCTTATTTTATGGCCTATGATTAGTGTGTGGACTCCATAAGTTGAGCGCTGTGATTGAGTTAATTAATGTTGAACTTCTTGTACGTTTCTGTTTTTGTATACATGTATGTATTATGTTTTTGCCACCGACAAAACAAATTTCCTTGTAACAATGAGGACAATAAAGTATCTTGTATCTTGTATCTTGTAATAGTAGTAACGATGGTGGTGGTGGTGGTAACGATAGTAGTAACGATGGTGGAGGTGGTAACGATGGTAGTAAAAACGGTGGAAGTGATGGTGGTGGTGATGGTGGTGGTGATGGTGGTGGTGATGGTTGTGGTGATGGGGGTGGTGATGGTGGTGGTGATGGTGGTGGTAACGATAGTAGTAACGATGGTGGTGGTGGTTGTGGTAACGATACCAGTAACGATGGCGCTGGTGGTGGTGGTAACGATAGTAGTGACGATGATGGTGGTGGTAACGATTGTATTGACGGTGGTGGTGGTGGTGGAAGAGGTGTTGATGGTGATGGTGGTAACGATAGTAGTAACGATGGTGGTGGAAGAAGAGGTGTTGATGGTGATGGTGGTAACGATAGTAGTGGAAGAGGTGCTGATGGTGATGGTGGTAACGGTAGTAGTAACGATGATGGTGGAAGAAGAGGTGTTGATGGTGATGGTGGTAACGATAGTAGTGGAAGAGGTGCTGATGGTGATGGTGGTAACGGTAGTAGTAACGATGATGGTGGAAGAAGAGGTGTTGATGGTGATGGTGGTAACGATAGTAGTGGAAGAGGTGCTGATGGTGATGGTGGATGTCACGCTAGAGGAGGTGAGATGGTACTAGGAGGGATAGTAGCAGCAGCATGTGGAGTAGACGTTGAAGTAGGAGTAGTAGTTGGAATAACAGCAGTAGCAGCAAATAGTTGTGGTTATTGTTGATGTTCTAGTTGTTACTGAACAACAGCAACATCGGCAGCTTGCGAATAACAGTGCTAGTTGGAACGACCTCACAGAGGTAGCACCAAGACACACGGCACCAGAGGTAGCAGCAATACCCGCGGCACCAGAGGCAGCAGCAATACACGCGGCACCAGAGGCAGCAGCAAGACACACGGCACCAGAGGCAGCAGCAATACACGCGGCACCAGAGGCAGCAGCAATACACGCGGCACCAGAGGAAGCAGCAATACATGCGGCACCAGAGGCAGCAGCAATACACGCCTCACCAGAGGTAGCAGCAATACACGCGGCACCAGAGATAGCAGCAAGACACGCGGCAGCAGAGATAGCAGCAAGACACGCGGCAGCAGAGAAAGATGCAATACACGCGGCACTAGAGGAAGCAGCAATACACGCGGCACTAAAGGCAGCAGCAATACACGCAGCACCAGAGGCAGCAGCAATACACGCGGCACCAGAGG
>JAWQFJ010001263.1:0-40604 GCA_034096865.1 Theodoxus fluviatilis
AATGCTTCAAAGTGTACGTCATCTTCACTTTTGGAAGAAGGGAGATGTAGACAGTGAGTTAGTAGAGCTATCATTAGAACCAATAAACGGGAGTGCCCTCCCTTGGTTGACACAAATCGCCAGCGCGCAGACTGAAACACACGTCCCGCTTATCCTTTGTGCCTAAACGCACATAACACCGACAGATCACGACACAAGAAGGGTGACCAATAAAGTATGGCGATGCCTAGGCCCGAAGAAAGAGTTAATTCTTCGAAATCTTGCTTCTGCAACATCGCATCGCTAGACCTCATTCGTCACCATTCTTTTGTTGTCATAGATTATAGTCTGACACAGAACCTGAAACGTAAGTAACACAGATACTTAAACAGATGATTGGATCATACTGGTGTTGAATCAAACATTGGAACGCTCAAGAGCTGAATTTGTCCTCACTCTTGATTAGTCTACAGCACATAGCTGAGGCTGCATCCATGTGGATCTGGCACAAGGGCCAGTGCCCAGGCGGGTCATAAGTCTGCCTCCCACACAGGTACGGGTAGCACGCGCTGCTTTGGGCTGCCCATGTCCGAGCCACTGGAGCAGGTCCCGAAAGCTCCACGGACATGGGTTCCAGCTGAGGAGGAGAAGTATCATGCGGCATCTGCAGTGTGAGATTTGTTGCAGAATGGAGTTCACGCCCAATCTCACAACATCCTTCATTGTCTTTCTGTTTCAGCGATCATGGCCAGGGATAGAGGAAGGTCCTTCAGCCACAGCCTGCTGGTGATCCTCCCCTTCCTTGCTGCTCTGACTAAAAATGTAGCGTCCAGCTCCTGCCAGCAGGGCTGGAAAACAAGCAAGTTTTGGCAGATTGCCAAGGGACGCCTGCCCACAATGCCGGCTGATGCCATGTTCCACCACAGCAGCCGTGTGGACTGCATCAGTTTCTGCATGGAGCTGCTGGGCCCGAGGTGCAACTCCTTGAGTCACCACACAGAGAGACAGGAATGCCGAGTGTACTCCAACCCCTACGCCAGACTCCAGATGAACCAAGCTGCGGGCTACGACTACTTCTTCGATGCGTACCAAGGTTTGGAACTGATCTCTTCTTTTGATGAAAATGTGACCTATCATTGGTATAGTCATTCGTCTGTTGAATACATCGTGGTATGCGAAGTATCTACCCTTGATGGAGCCATACGTCTGCTGGTCCTCATGGTATGGGAAGTATTTACTCTTGATAGAGCCATACGTCTGTGAAGTCCTCTAGATATGACTGTTATCTATACTTGATAGAGGCATACTATTTGTAGAGGCATACTTTTGATATGAGCATTATCTACCATTGGAAGAGCCAACAGTCTGCTGAAGTACTCTTAACATGAATGTTATCTACACATTGTAGAAAAATGGGCCCTTTAAAGTACTCTTGATATGAGCATTATCTCCCCTTGATTGAGCCAACAGTCTGCTGAAGTACTCTTGACGTGAATGTTATCTACACATGGTAAAAAATAGGCCCTATAATGTACTCTTGATATGAGCATTATCTCCCCTTGAAAGAGCCAACATCTGCACATGATAGAGAAATGGTGCCCTTTGAAGTACCGTAATTTTCGGACGATAAGGCGATACTTTTTTCTCAAATTTTCAGACATGCGTCTTATATTCGGTTGCGTCTTATGTATGACTTAATTAGATTTCAAACGACTACAAAAACAACAACCACAGCTGTTTTAATGGTTTTGATGCTTTTTCAACGTCTCCTTGTTTACTTTCGTTCTTACTTCTGTTTGTTGGATTAGATTCAATGGTTGCTTTTCGCACCATGTTCATTTCTTTTCTGTTTGTTAAGTATGTGTTTTGATGCATTGGCTTATATTTGGTAGCGCCCTATGTATGATTGAACAATTACGGTACACTTGATTTGCGACTTATCTCCCCCTGAAGGAGCCAACAGTTTGCTGAAGTACTCTTGACATGAATGTTATCTACACATGGTAGAGAAATGGGCCCTTTAAAGTTCTCTTGATATGAGCATTATCTCCCCTTGGTAAAGAGAAATGTCCGTTGAAGTCCTCTGATATGACTGACTGTCTGACTAAATAACTGACTGAAAGACTCTCTTACTGACTGAATGGCTGACTGACCAACATAATGACTAACTGGTCGACCGACCGACTGATTGATTGACTGACTGACAGATTAACCGATCGACTAACTGACCGATTGACTGACTGACTGACTGACTGACTCGCTCCCTCGCTGGCTTGCTCACTTACTTGCTCACTCACTCGCTCACTCACTCGCTCACTCACTCGCTCACTCACACGCTCGTTCACTCACTCGTTTGCTCACTCGCTCGTTTGACAATAGTGAGAGGTGTGGTGATGTACCCTTGATGTATAACGAAACGTCCTGAAGAAAAGTGGAGTTGACTGTACATATACATGTATGTCACATGATTCCGTGTTTGGTGATCTAAGTTGTTGCATTGTAAAGGCGGTCAGCCTAGAGACAATAAATAATCAAAGTCGCCCATTCTCCCACTTGCTCCCTCCCTCCCTCCCTCCCTCCCTCCCTCCCTCCCTCCCTCCCTCCCTCCCTCCCTCCCTCCCTCCCTCCCTCCCTCCCTCCCTTACTTCCTCCCTCCCTCCCTACCTCCCTTCTCCCTCCCTCCCTCCCTCCCTCCCTCCCTCCCTCCCTCCCTCTCTTATCCCTCCCTCTCTCCCTCCCTCATCCCTCCCTTCCTCACCCCTCCCTCTCTCCCTTCCTCGCCGCCCGCCCGCCCGCCCGTCCGCCCGCCCAATCACCCAGCCACCCTCCCACCCAGCCACCCACCCACCCTCGATCGCACGCATTCACTCACTCACTCACTCACTCACTCACTCACTCACTCACTCACTCAGCCACTCACTCACTCACTCACTCACTCACTCACTCACTCACTCACTCACTCACTCACTCACTCACTCACTCACTCACTCACTCACTCACTCACTCACTCACTCACTCACTCACTCACTCACTCACTCACTCACTCACTCACTCACTCACTCACTCACTCACTCACTCACTCACTCACTCACTCACTCACTCACTCACTCACTCACTCACTCACTCACTCACTCACTCACTCACTCACTCACTCACTCACTCACTCACTCACTCACTCACTCACTCACTCACTCACTCACCCACACTCACTCACTCACTCACTCACTCACTCACTCACTCACTCACTCACTCACTCACTCACTCACTCACTCACTCACTCACTCACTCACTCACTCACTCACTCACTCACTCACTCACTCACTCACTCACTCACTCACTCACTCACTCACTCACTCACTCACTCACTCACTCACTCACTCACTCACTCACTCACTCACTCACTCACTCACTCACTCACTCACTCACCCACCCACCCACCCACCCACTCACTCATTCACTCTTCTCCGCTTTTTTCAGTGATGGTTAATGATGCGTGCGAGAAGACCGAGGACTGTTTCGTCAGCAACGCTGAATGTCGGGCCGGATCCTGTCAGTGTCTGCCTCGCTACCACGCCAACCTTGACGCTGAAACGTGTGATGCCAGTAAGTCTCCATTCTGTGTTGCCGTCCAGTTCACGCAGAAAAAGACCCAGTGCTTCTCGTCGTCTCAGATGACTTTGAAATGGTCTTGTCTACATGTGCAGACAGCAACACCCAAATGAAATAGTTTTTAAACGGTGTTGTTCACTCCCAAAGGTGGTTGTACTCGTTTAGACCTATGTTTTGGTTTATATGTTCAACATATATTATTTTTTGCATGTTTACGCTGCAGAAATATTTGGGAAGAAATTTATTTATAGTATTAAGAGGACGTTTGTTCGAGAATGCCTAAACTAAGACTAAAACAGCAGCAACCATCCTGTAAGATAAAAGAAGTCTTCCGTGCAACGCATTTTCCCTCTGGATACCAGGCATCACTGCAGCCACCATAACATTTCCTTCAGTTAGAAAAAGAGGAGCAAAATCCTCGGAGCTGCTAGAATAGCGTTCGAAGCAAGGAGGAACGCCGTATAAGACACACCGTGCCAGGCTGGTTGTCACTGATGCACGTTTGACTGAAGCAGATACATGGGATATTCTTCACTTGATTTTCTCTGATGCACATGCTTTTTTTCCGTGCCAAGCGTGACATCTGGTTGTGTGTTGGTTGGATCACTGTGAAACTGTGTACGGATGTCAGATTCAGATAGTTTAATGATTTGATATATAAACAGAATTTGAATTCGTTCTACAGAAGCAAATTTTATTGGTCTGCAATACTGAGTTAAAACAATTTCTCCCATTCTTTTGTAAGAATTTCAATCAAAAGTTTCCATCAGTTAGACGAGCAAGGAGAAGGCGTAGAACATGTATGTGGTGCACGTCACACAACTTTCAATATTCACATGGGTCCGGCTTCCATCAACATTTGTACTTAGATGATTTTTGCCAACGGCCAAGAACAGATTAACGAAAGCAGTTTGTCTCACTTTCTCTCCGTCTCCGTCTATTTCTCTTTCTCTGTCTCCCCCACTCTTTTCTCTGTCTGTCTGTCTGTCTGTCTGTCTGTCTGTCTGTCTGTCTGTCTGTCTGTCTGTCTGCCTGCCTGCCTGCCTGCCTGTGCTGTCTGTCTGTCTGTCTGTCTGTCTGTCTGTGTGTGTGTCTGTCTGTCTGTCTGTCTGTGTGTCTGTCTGTGTGTCTGTCTGTCTGTCTGTCTGTCTGTCTGTCTGTCTGTCTGTCTGTCTGTCTGTCTGTCTGTCTGTCTGTCTGTCTGTCTGTCTGTCTGTCTGTCTGTCTGTCTGTCTGACTGTCTGTCTGTCTGCCTGTGTGTCTGTCTGTCTGTCTGTGTGTCTGTCTGTGTGTCTGTCTGTCTGTGTGTCTGTCTGTGTGTGTATGTCTGTCTGTCTGTCTGTGTGTCTGTCTGTGTTTGGGTCTGTGTGTCTGTCTGTGTGTGTCTGTGTGTCTGTCTGTGTGTCTGTGTGTCTGCTTATCTGTCTGTGTGTGTGTGTGTGTCTGTGTGTGGGTGTGTGTGTCTGTCTGTCTGTCTGTCTGTCTGTCTGTTTGAGTGTCTGTTTGTCTGTATGCATATCTCTCTCTCTCTCTCTCTCTCTCTCTCTCTCTCTCTCTTTCTCATATATTTCGACGACGACGATGACGATGATTGCCATATCTTATGCCTCTACTAAGAACGTTTCTTCACATGTGGCAGCAAACACGAAAATTACAGTTGCAAATGTTGATGATAACTGTTTTTTCCTCGTCGGGATTTTTGTTCCACGATACTACAACGCATTAGACATTCAGTTGTTTTCTGGTGAACCCGTTCCTTGGCATGTCTTCCACTTGTCCACTGCTTGTGTCAAGGTCTTCATGGTGCTACAGGCTTTGCTGGTGTGTATTTCCAGCTGTGGTGGGAGACTCCTGCAGCGTGACTGCAGACTGCTTCCCTGCCAACAGCCAGTGTCAGGCAGGCACGTGTCGCTGTTTGAATCAAAGTCATTACGACAGTACCAGCCAGACCTGCACACTTAGTAAGGGTCCTGTTGTTTGCAGTTTCTGTTTTCCTTTGCCTGGATGTCCTCCTCCTGCTTCTCCTCCTCCTCCTCCTCCTCCTCCTCCTCCTCCTCCTCCTCCTGCACCTCCTCCTGCTCCTCCTCCTGCTCCTGCTCCTGCTTCTCCTCCTGCTCCTCCTCCTGCTCCTCCTCGTGCTCCTCCTCCTCCTCCTGCTTCTCCTCCTCCTCCTCCTCCTCCTCCTCCTCCTTTTCTCCTCCTCCTCCTCCTCCTCCTCCTCCTCCTCCTCCTCCTCCTCCTCATCCACCACCTCCTCCTCCTCCTCCTCCTCCTCCTCCTCCGTCTCCTCCTCCTCCTCCTCCTCCTCCTCCTCCTCCTCCTCGTCCTTCTCCTCCTCCTCCTCCTCTTCCTACTTTTCCTCCTCGTCCTCCTACTTCTCCTCCTCCTCCTGCGATGGTCTCTCATCTGTGAGCTCAGCCAAACGGATCAAGGGAATGAATAGAGAAGCCAGTGATATTTACCCATGCCCATCTGTGAACAATGCCACTTTGAAGTTAGGGTCACGGGAAGGGAAGGAACGGAGAAGGCAGCTATTGTTATCTAGAGATTCACCCGCAGGTGCAGTCAGCATGGCGTGTCAGGCATTAAGGAGCGTCCTGTCAGAGCCCTGTTGGCGACGCTAGCACATTAGCCCCCCAGGGAGTAGTTAATTATGGGAAGTTCAACAACAAGTTAGTTTGAGGCTGCAGCTGCCTCCCAAACTGTGGGTGGAGTCAACAGGTCACCACGGCGTGTCACGACATGAGTGGCTCGCCCACTCAGCATTGAGGTTCATTAAAAGCAACGAGAATCTTCGTCCCCTTCATTTCGGACTGACCACGCAAGCAGAACACAAGGCTTGCCCTGAAGTCCCTGTGAGACAGAGTATTTCCTCCAACTAGTCTCAGAGGTGCCTGACCATCAACGCTGTTGTCGTAACCCTTTTGCTACGAACGGAGACGAGTCCCCATCAACGCTGCCCACCAACGCTGCCGTCGCCGCTGCCCACCAATGCTGCTGTCGCCGCTGCCTACCAACGCTGCCGTCGCCGCTACCCATCAACGCTGTTGTCGTTACCCCTTCTGTTGGAACTAGAGACAAGCTCCCACCAGCGCTGATGTCGCCACTATACCTTCAGTGGTAACTGTGAACCTACCTTCCCCTGGAAAATTCTGGAATTGAAAGTTAGTAAACTCGTGTTATATGAACGTTGTTTCATCAACGAACATTTGGAGAGCACTTCCAACAGACTCACGAGATAAGTCACCCAAGTGGAACTGAAGATAAGCTTTACCATTCATTAATTAGGGCTGGCCTAGTACTAACTACTCTACTTGTGCATGCTTGATTTTTACAGGAATATATTATAATTTGTCATTATTTTATTAAATCATTATCAGTTGATTTCTCATGACCTTTTCTTCTGGTTTTGAGAGAAAGAGACAGCGCGAATGAAAGCAGTGACTGTTATGTGTGCAAGTCAGGCCTCATCCAACCAGTGATAAATAACCATACCCCTAGACTCAGAGGCCGACTTGTAACATATGTGGTTGGCCTCGTCCGAGATATTATCCTTTCAAATTGATTTGATCCTTCGAAATGATATTAACCTTTTGAATTGATGATACAATCCTTTGATTTGATTAAGCTAGTGAATGACTTTTTCTAACTAGAAACTGAGTCAGAGCCAAGAAGTAATGTCACTGTTTTATTAACGCTATGTTGTTACCCCGTGTAACAGATTGATAGACCTTTGCCATAGATCTTGTCTAAGACTTATCAGGGAAATCTTGAATGTGTGAAGTGTGAGAGCATCTGTCCTCCGATCTTTTGTTCAATTTCAGGGCCTTGGTGTATGTGGCAGTGATTTGACCTGTTGTCTTGCTTGTTGCACTCGATTTGCATTTGTGCGTTTCACTTTCGGCGCAGTAGAAAAATATCAAAATGAAGCAAGTTTGTCTTGATTTTATTGAGACAAAGGACGTCACTCTGCTAGAGCATGCCGCTAAACGGGATCTCCATGACCTTGCTACTCATTTTAAAGTTTCAATTGGGGAGAAGAGAAATTTAGCCCAGTTGAAAGAGAAGCTAGTTAATGCCCTCAAGCAAAGAAAACTGTTGGGAGTAGTAGAAGAGGAGACAGTGGATACCCCAAGGGACGTTAGGGTCGAGTCCTTTCTAGGTTCCGTAGAGACAGAGGTCAGCAGTGTTAGGAGTGAGAGAGCTCTCGAGGTAGAGCTAGAGCTCAAGAAATTGGAGTTGGAAGAGAAGAGAGCAGAGCGGGAGGAGATGAGACTAGAGCGGGAAGCAGAGCGGCAAAAGCTCAGGGTTCACGAGAAAGTCGAGCACGCCAAGATAGAGCTTGAGAGGGAAAAGTTAGGAATGGGAGTTCCTTCAGAAGTTGTGGAAAGGGCTAGACCGCGTTCACCACCCCGCGTGAAGGTACCCTGCTTTGATGAAAATGCAGTGGATACTTTCTTTTCTCATTTTGAAGTCTTAGCCGAAGGTGGAAGGGTCGACAAAAGGGAATGGGCAGGGCTGGTACACCCGGTTCTGACGGGAAAGGCCAGAGAGGTGTTCCTATCGATGTCCTCAGCGGATCGATTGGAATATGACACCCTAAAGAGGGAGATTCTGGAAGGGTACAATCATGTACCTGAACACTACCGGAAAAAAATTAAGGGGTCGAAGAAAGAGGGAAAGCGAGACGTACAAAGAGTACGCGCGAGACCTCAGGACACTCTTCGACAGGTGGTGCCAGTCCATCAAAGTAGGCGAAGACTTCGGGAAACTCCGGGAGGCTATGCTACTCGAAGCATACGCTGATGGACTGCCAGAGAGCCTCAGGTTGTACCTGAGCGAAAGAGGAGTCGTGACACTCCATGAGGCTGCAGAGAGCAGTGATACCTACGCTGCTACTCATGCCTCAGTGGCGGCGAACAATGGCCAATCACGAGATCAACAGGGCTTAAAGAGCCGGAGGAACCAGGGAAGTTCCAATTCTCTGAGAAAAGAAGAGAAACCCTGCAGTAGGGGAGGTCAGAGAGCCTATAACCAGTCGGGGTTCAAGTTCGCCGGGAACTGTCGCACCTGTGGGAGGCGGGGGCACAAAGCAGAGGACTGCTGGAAGAAGCCCACTGCAACCGTCAATTTTGTGGCACGGGGTTGGACAAGGGGATCTAACCACTGTGGGGTAAAGGGGGTTAGGCCCCTCGAAGCAGGGAAGATTGACGGGTTAAATGGGGAGCAGACAGAAGGTTCGGTGGAGGACCGCGGTGGCGAATTCAGAGTAGTGAGAGCGAGTGAGTTTGATGCTTTCATGAGTGAGGGCGAGGTTGCTCTAGAGAGTGGAGAAAGCAGGAAAGTGAAAATCCTGCGAGACACTGGAGCAGCTGTGACCTTCGTTAGAGAAGGGATCCTGCCCTTCAATGAAGAAACGTCCACGGGACGGAGAATCTACGTCCGGGGAATAGGTGCAGCAGAGGATTTGCCTGTGTGTTTGCACTATGTGACCATAACCAGTCAGCTGGTAAATGGGCCTGTAGAGGTGGGGGTGCTACCAGAATCACATTCCCTACCCAAGGGAGTGGATGTTCTCCTTGGAAACGATGTAGCTGGGGGTGCAATCACCACCAAGGTTGTGGTGACTGAACGACCGGAGCCTGAAGAAGGGACGGAGGTTGTTGAACCTTCTCCAGCATGTGCCGTTACCAGGTCACAAGGCAGACTTGATGAAGATGATGAGGAGATCGATCTGGGAGAAACTTTTATGGGTTGTCTCAATCAGGATGGAAATCCGGAGTTGCGAAAAATGAACGATCTCGAGAGGCAAATTGGTGAGTCGAATACTTCACAAGGCCTCCGTTTGGAACAGAGTACCGGTGCAGCGTTACGGCCTCTGTTAGAAAAGGCAAAGCAAGAGTCACTCGGGTTCGCCCCATTCGAGCTTGTCTTCGAACATGAGGTTCGAGGACCCATGAGACTGCTTCGAGAAGAGTGGATGCAAGAGAGGAAGAATGAGAATATCTTGCAGTACGTGGAGAGGTTCCGAGAGCGGCTGAGAGTAACACAAGAGTTGGCTAGAAAGCATTTACGAGTGGCGCAAGAACGCATGAAAGAGACGTTTGATCGGCATGCGTGTGAAAGACAGTTCCAAGTGGGAGATAAGGTGTTGGTGTTGGTGGCACAACCTGACAACCCTCTCCAGTCAAAGTTCAGTGGTCCCTATGAAGTGTTACGCCAAGTCGGGCCAGTGGACTATTTGATCTCCACTCCGGACCGACGAAAACGAACGAGAGTGTGCCACATCAACATGCTGAAGCAGTATCACTCTCGCAAGTCTCCAGTCGCACCCGAATCGAGCGATCCGGTAGCCTCCAGTTCTGTTCTGGTGGTGGACCATGTGCGAGAAGATGGTGACACTCGCGCCGCTGAACTGGGTATTTCCCCATGACTCTCCAACTCTGAAATGATTGGACAACTACCTTCACTCATGAACCATCTACGGAAGAATGAGAGAGAGGAGCTTGTCGCCATTCTCACAGAGAATGCAGACCTTTTTTCAGATGTCCCCACTACGACTTCCTTGCTTGCTCATGACGTGGAGGTAGGCGACGCTCGTCCTATCAAACAGCAACCTTTTCGCGTAGTGGGGAACCCCTGGAGCTCACCTTGTGTGCTAGTGAACAATTCTGACCACACTGCACGCTTCTGTACCGACTATCCAAAGGTTAATGCCATTGCAACTGGAAAGTGGTCTATTTGCTGACTTGTCATACCACATAAGATATTGCATCACGAGACACTGAGAGACAACGAACAAGCCAAGCTAGAAATGGGTTGATGTAAGCGGACAGACCTGCGTGCAAGCATCTAACTCCTGTAAAGAAACAACTTTCAATTCGCTGTTGAAGATGGCAGCGAATTCAAGGGACGCCATCTTGCAATCTTCACCAAATACACCAAAGGTGACATGACAATGCTACAACGCCACGGGAACATTTCCTTTGCGTTCCACGTCACCCACCTCCACAGGTTGGCGGCACTCCTTGCAGCTGTCCGCAAAAGCCGCAGAGACGAGTGAGGTCTCCAGCCAGCAGCTGTTTGCCCTCCTGGCACTTGTACTGCAGGCTGTCTCCCACAGCCACCTTTCCTCCTGAGGTCACCTGAATGGCACCGTCAGGGACTTCAGGCACAGAACAATGAGGCACGGGGCCCACCACGGCCGTCATGGAGAAGATCTCGCAGCTGTCTGTCTCAAACTGGTACACGCTGCACTGGGTCAGCTCGCTTACGTCTTTCTGCATGCGAACCACCTCAAAGCCAGGCTGTTCCTTAGAATTGCAGACGGTTCGTTCCACGCCCAGGCGATACGCGGGGTAGTAGACGCCGATGACGTCACCAGCCTGCACCTGGATCCTCTTGCAGGCTTCCACGTCTACTGTGACGGGCTGTCCAGTCACGTTTCTGTAGATCTCGTTCTGGCCCACGAAGTCCACTACTGTGTCATCCTTACTTGCCATTACTCGTGCATACAGAGCGCTTGGGGCAAATAAAGCCCGTTCCAGTCCCAAAATGATGTTTCTGGGGGTTATTTTACGCATAGACGGCCAGTGCGGGATCAAAGACGCCATTTCGAAAATCGTGTGAATCACCTCGGATCTGTGATACACAGCGCTGCTCAGCGCTGAGTGAATCACGCCCCAAAATTGCTGTTCAGGAGTGAAACACGTGCAGCGCTGCGCCTTCTGAACAAGCCTCGAGTGATTGATTACACCTCTGGCAATCTGGAAAACTGTCACAGGCTAGACGCTGGTTTACCCTGAATCGTTGACCGTGACCTACTTGCATACGAATGACATGACGTTTTCACCCGAAATATGGGTTTTCATCGATTTCTCTTACCTTATTACCCGATCAAATGATACTTTTATCTAAAATTGTTTGCGTAATCAATCCCACGCAACTTGGGTCCGAGATTTCAGGAAACGCTCACCGTTACTGCCGGTTAATCACAGTTAAGATAATAAAAGTAGGCGGGGAAAATCATCTCTGTGGGGCATTGTCTACTCACAAGATTTGGCGGGTGAAAACGTCATATCATTCATATGCAAGTAGGTCATGCTCTACGTTTCAGGATAAACCACCGTCTAGCCTTTGACAAAACCCGCCTGAGCTCGCCAAACAGGGGCGCGTTGCATAGACGCGAGGAACTTCCGAGATCTTGCGAGGAATAGGCCGGTGTCAACATATGTTGCTATGGATAATGCAGAGGTAAACAATAACGGCAATGTAAATGCTGCTTGGGGCTGGCTGTGCTGATGCTACTGAAGCAGGCCTCGAAAACACAAAGACCGCAGCATTCCAGCTAATGAGAGATGTGTGCGATTCTTGAGACATGCTGACATCGGCCTATGCCTCGCAATGCCCTCGCGTCAATGCGACGCGGCCCAGTTTTTCCCCCGCCTTTTTTCTCTTGGAGTTAGGTCCCTTGCATAACCTATTTTTTTTTCTATAGATCTTTTACATGTATTAGTTTCATGGAGTGTCGCACGCAACATTTTAACTGTCCATTCCATTCAGCAGTTTAACGCTGGATTCTTCCCTAAGGTGAGTCTTCTGCAGTTTAGTAGGGATGAGATCTTTTTGCGACGTGTCGTGATGTCTTTTCCCTTGCTTTTCAATCACGAACATTTAAATCTAGCTATGAGTGACTGTATGTTGCGAAAACGCCGCGCGCACAAGCGCAGCCGGTCCAACATGGATGTAACGGCACTGTCCGGTTTTGCTCATGGGGCATCCTCGCTCGCTTTCTCCTTGTCCGTTTTCGTAGAGACAATGAAACATGCAACGAAAACGAATGTTTTGTGACTTGTCGAAAGATGCAGAAATTGTTCGTAGAGATCGTCTATGACAAAGTCACAAACTATACTCTATAGCCTTATATAGGAGTATAGCCTATCATCTCCAGCAAGTGACATGCTAATAAATGTTAGTGACATATATATTAGTCATTTTCTTGTCATAATGTGAAGTTTCGTGAATTTTCATGGACATAGAGATTTTGATTTTTCATTTTTAAGTCTAAACAGACGCACTATTACTATTAGTAATAGTACTTAATTCTATCCGGGCAGTGTGTTAGACTTCAAAACACCGGTGTGACATCGCCGAAGGTGATTTCATCGCGCATGGTTCTGCGCATGCCCCGAAACCGAAAGTGACGTATTTTGTACGTTCTGCGATGCCTATAAGCATCGCGCATCGTTATGCATCGCGCCTGGTAAACGCTCAGCCAATCACGAGCCTTGAAAATAGACGCCGCCACGTGACCCAGATTTTGCCTCCAGCTCGCACTCAGCTGCGCAAATTCTGTGTTCCGCGTGATTCGGGTGTAATACTGCCAATAAACGTCGTTTAGCTTAAGATTACACCCGAATCACGCGCACCGTTAAGGTGCATGGAGTACAGTACCGCCGAGCAAGACGTTTGTCACAAAACGCAGATACATTAATGCGGCCGGATCTTAGCATAACTCCGCAGGGCGTGCGAAGTCAGTCAGGCGGAGTGGCGGAGTCTCGCGGCACATCACCTTTGAACGAGGCGCGATACACGCGTCACTTCCGGTTTTGACGCATGCGCAGAACCAAAGAGTATGATTTACCAACGGCGATGTCACACCGGTGCATTCGCCCGATGTTTTAACCGAAAGACTAAGATTGTCTTTATTTCATGATAGGAATCATGATGCCTGATTATGAAGTGTATATTGTATGTTCAGAATAAATTTTGAAAACTCTTTGTTGTCTTAGCCATGAATAAGCCAATTTTAAATCTCAGGCGATGTCAGTCACCGATCACCTGGTATGACATTTGGTGATTTGCATTGTGATTGGTTGACATCGTGATTACATTATTTACTGCAGCTGCTGCTGCTCATTAATAATATTTACTTTCAAAACTGAGACTACCAACCAAGAGTCTCAATACTCTCTTTGTTCAAGAGTGCATTTGAGAAGATATTCATTTCATGAGTATAGACCACTTGATAGTTCCAGCGTTACATCACAAATCGTGTACACGATCAATTATATTTTTTAAACTCAGTACCACGTGATCATAGTTCTCGATTGTAATTGGCTATTGGAAATCTAAATCTATAATTGTCGCAAGCGTTACATACACACACGACTACTGCAAGATAAACGCTTTATTTTGGTGTGATCGTTCCTTTGGATCCGTTGCAGGGGCATTTCATTGCCCGATAATAGGCTGCAGCAATAGAAGCCATTGACGTGGGTTGTGGAAGGCTATTTGCGAAAGTCTCTGAGTTCGCAACGACTGGGAACAGTGCTCGGACTGCTCCGACTCCGAGGATGGAATATCAATAATGTACTGACAATATGACATAGCACTGGCCTGACTGCATTATCATTATGTTGTTTTTAAATTTTAAAATGTTCTAATGACATCACTGGCCAGAGTCGACCAGTGATAGCCAACTACTGACTTTCCACTTGATATTGTTGATCTCCACCGTGTTCTTATGACATCTCTGGCTACAATCGACGAAGCCGACTGTGATCTTCTATTTAAGCGTACCTCTTCAAATTTCAAAGATTGGCAACATCAACAGTTGACTAACTCAGAATACCGTTTCGACCGAGCAATGTATAAACTCCTCCAGTAACCAAGTAAACACCTGACCGTCCTCATTGATCTACAAGATCGCTTCTTTAACTTTAAGTACTTCACCGCCAAGCGAGAGCTAGGTTTACAAGTCTACAGAAGTCTTACGTCCGTCTGAACATTCTGCAAAGAAAAATATAAACAGATTCACGATTTCACCTGCTTTTCTAATTTTCCATAACTATTAAAATTATTATCTTTGAATATATACATGACATTACAGGGGCGGACGAGGGGGGTGGGTTCCGGACCCACACACCCCCAGCAGAAAAATAAGAAGAAAAAAAAACACTATTTTTATTAGTAACAAAATGTGATGCCTGAAAGTAGTAATGATCACCATGAGAATGCGCCAGATTGGAACATTTTGCAGTGAATCCCCCCCCCCCCCACTTTCACGTTGTGGCTGAGCTCCAAGCGGTCTTATAGGGTCGTTCTTACCCCACCCCACCCCCCACCCCCACCCACCCCGCTATCACGTTTCAGTTGAGCCTTTTAACACACACACCCCCCACACCCCCGCTCTTAAAAAAGTTTGGAAACACCCCCCCCCCCCTTCCCCAAATGAACTGATCCGCTATGTATTAATGACCAGCATTGTTCTATCCCGTTCCATGCAGGAATGTAACAAGGAGGACCAGCGTAATATCTTGTTCCCAGTTTGTCAGGGAAGACAAGGCTAACATCAGCACGTTCACGAATGCCACTGTAGCTCTATCTCAATCCGTGCAATGGGGGGCGAGGGATGGTCTACATTTCATCTTTCCAGTGAGCTTTGCATGTAGACACACAATGCTTAACTGTGCACGATAGTTTGGGCTTTAAATTATGCAAGATCCACTGAGATGTCTAGGTATCGTTGGAAGAATGTATTTTCTGTTCTATGTATTTTGTTAAACTCACTCAACATACATTCACTACTTCATGGAATGACAAGAGGATCGTCCCCCTCCCCCCTCCCCCTCCCCCCCTCCCTCTCCCCTCTCCCCCCCTCCCCCTCCCCCCCTCCCCCCTCCCCTCCACCGTCCCCCTCCCCCCCTCCCAACCTCCCCCCCTCCCCCCCTCCCCCCCTTTTGTAATCGTAGTAACGGGGGTTTTATTTCATGCGTATTTACATTGTGGCAGATTATTGTAATAGCATTTTTGATAACCACATTTTCTAAGACGTAAAAAGTACAGGACGAGACCCTCATCCATGTGACCTTCACGAGCAACATGTCTTCAATGAATCTTAAGCAGGGAAACTGTCATGGATAAGTACAGTTCGAAGTGGGTTTAGACATTTCTTCGGTTTAGACATTTCTTCGGTTCCCAGAGGCAAAGCTTCCGCCCTTGATGGGATGATTTGCAATTCTCTTTAATTTTTTTATGATTTGTGCACACAATTCATGCGTGTGCGCACTCGGCATGTTCTCAGGAAGAATGGTTGTACTGTCGGTCTTATTCAACTGTTGAAGAACAAAGGTGTTTTGATTTTTCCTGCAGACGCCACCACGGTGTACGAGGTCAACCGAGTGCCCCTTGAACAACGTCAGGGTTGGGACTGGTACTTGTACTCCTTCACGGGAGACAACCCCCACTTCCGCATCACCAGGAGCGGGGAGATAACTCAGTGGAAGTTCTTCAGCAGCCGTGCTGGCTGGGGGAATTTCGAGGTGTGGCGTCCTCGCTCTCAAGATGGAGCTCTCAAGTAAGTGATGTCAATAAAGCGTCAGTTTTCAGACAAAAATTGTTGACATCTTGGTTTAAAATTGGATGTAGCATGGAATAGCACAAGCAAGAGGATGAGAAATGTGGTGGTGGTGATGGTAGCAGTAACAGTAGTAGTAGCAGTAGCAGCAGCAGTTGTTGTTGTTATAGTGGTACTAGTAGTTTTAAATGTAACGTTAGTACTAACTTCGGTGATTGCTACTTCCACTTATTCCTTTCCTGCTGTTGCTACTGTTGCTGCTACTACTACGACTAGCACCACAGCTACTGTGATTACGGCTCATCTAACACTACAACAGCTACTATGATTACGGCTCATCTAACACTACTGTTATTTCCGCTACCACTGCAACTTCTACTTTTTCACGACTACTTCTACTGCAGCTGCTGCATTTACTACCACTGCTGCTGCAACTCCTACTACTACTACTACTACTACTACTACTACTACTACTACTACTAATAACACTACTATTACTTCTACTACTCCTATTGCTACAACAACTACTATTGCTACTGCTACCGATGCTCAGTGCAACTTCAAGAGCTATTGCTACTGCTAGCAATGCTCTGTGCTACTACAAGTAATTGCTACTGTTACCGATGCTCAGTGCTACTACAAGTGCTATTGCTAGTGCTAACGGTGCTTAATGCTGTTGCTAGTGCTAGCGGTGCTCAGTGCTACTACAAGTGCTAATGCTAGTGCTAGCGGTGCTCAGTGCTACTACAAGTGCTATTGCTACTGCTAGCGGTGCTCAGTGCTACTACAAGTGCTATTGCTAATGCTAGCGATGCTCAGTGCTACTACAAGTGCTATTGCTACTGCTAGCGGTGCTCAGTGCTACTACAAGTGCTATTGCTACTGCTAGCGGTGCTCAGTGCTACTACAAGTGCTATTGCTACTGCTAGCGATGCTCAGTGCTACTACAAGTGCTATTGCTAATGCTAGCGATGCTCAGTGCTACTACAAGTGCTATTGCTACTGCTAGCGGTGCTCAGTGCTACTACAAGTGCTAATGCTAGTGCTAGCGATGCTCAGTGCTACTACAAGTGCTATTGCTAGTGCTAGCGGTGCTCAGTGCTACTACAAGTGCTATTGCTACTGCTAGCGGTGCTCAGTGCTACTACAAGTGCTATTGCTACTGCTAGCGGTGCTCAGTGCTACTACAAGTGCTAATGCTACTGCTAGCGGTGCTCAGTGCTACTACAAGTGCTATTGCTACTGCTAGCGGTGCTCAGTGCTACTACAAGTGCTATTGCTACTGCTAGCGGTGCTCAGTGCTACTACAAGTGCTATTGCTACTGCTAGCGGTGCTCAGTGCTACTACAAGTGCTATTGCTACTGCTAGCGGTGCTCAGTGCTACTACAAGTGCTATTGCTACTGCTAGCGGTGCTCAGTGCTACTACAAGTGCTATTGCTACTGCTAGCGGTGCTCAGTGCTACTACAAGTGCTATTGCTACTGCTAGCGGTGCTCAGTGCTACTACAAGTGCTATTGCTACTGCTAGCGGTGCTCAGTGCTACTACAAGTGCTATTGCTACTGCTAGCGGTGCTCAGTGCTACTACAAGTGCTATTGCTACTGCTAGCGGTGCTCAGTGCTACTACAAGTGCTATTGCTACTGCTAGCGGTGCTCAGTGCTACTACAAGTGCTATTGCTACTGCTAGCGGTGCTCAGTGCTACTACAAGTGCTATTGCTACTGCTAGCGGTGCTCAGTGCTACTACAAGTGCTATTGCTACTGCTAGCGGTGCTCAGTGCTACTACAAGTGCTATTGCTACTGCTAGCGGTGCTCAGTGCTACTACAAGTGCTATTGCTACTGCTAGCGGTGCTCAGTGCTACTACAAGTGCTATTGCTACTGCTAGCGGTGCTCAGTGCTACTACAAGTGCTATTGCTACTGCTAGCGGTGCTCAGTGCTACTACAAGTGCTATTGCTACTGCTAGCGGTGCTCAGTGCTACTACAAGTGCTATTGCTACTGCTAGCAGTGCTCAGTGCTACTACAAGTGCTATTGCTAGTGCTAAAGTGCTCATTGCTACTACAAGTGCTATTGCTACTGCTAGCGGTGCTCAGTGCTACTACAAGTGCTATTGCTACTGCTAGCGGTGCTCAGTGCTACTACAAGTGCTATTGCTACTGCTAGCGATGCTCAGTGCTACTACAAGTGCTAATGCTAATGCTAGCGGTGCTCAGTGCTACTACAAGTGCTATTGCTAGTGCTAGCGGTGCTCAGTGCTACTACAAGTGCTATTGCTACTGCTAGCGGTGCTCAGTGCTACTACAAGTGCTAATGCTACTGCTAGCAGTGCTCAGTGCTACTACAAGTGCTATTGCTACTGCTAGCGTGCTCAGTGCTACTACAAGTGCTATTGCTAGTGCTAGCAGTGCTCAGTGCTACTACAAGTGCTATTGCTACTGCTAGCGGTGCTCAGTGCTACTACAAGTGCTATTGCTACTGCTAGCAGTGCTCAGTGCTACTACAAGTGCTATTGCTACTGCTAGCGGTGCTCAGTGCTACTACAAGTGCTATTGCTACTGCTAGCAATGCTCAGTGCTACTACAAGTGCTATTGCTACTGCTAGCGATGCTCAGTGCTACTACAAGTGCTATTGCTACTGCTAGCGGTGCTCAGTGCTACTACAAGTGCTATTGCTACTGCTAGCGGTGCTCAGTGCTACTACAAGTGCTATTGCTACTGCTAGCGGTGCTCAGTGCTACTACAAGTGCTATTGCTACTGCTAGCGGTGCTCAGTGCTACTACAAGTGCTATTGCTACTGCTAGCGGTGCTCAGTGCTACTACAAGTGCTATTGCTACTGCTAGCGGTGCTCAGTGCTACTACAAGTGCTATTGCTACTGCTAGCGGTGCTCAGTGCTACTACAAGTGCTATTGCTACTGCTAGCGGTGCTCAGTGCTACTACAAGTGCTATTGCTACTGCTAGCGGTGCTCAGTGCTACTACAAGTGCTATTGCTACTGCTAGCGGTGCTCAGTGCTACTACAAGTGCTATTGCTACTGCTAGCGGTGCTCAGTGCTACTACAAGTGCTATTGCTACTGCTAGCGGTGCTCAGTGCTACTACAAGTGCTATTGCTACTGCTAGCGGTGCTCAGTGCTACTACAAGTGCTATTGCTACTGCTAGCGGTGCTCAGTGCTACTACAAGTGCTATTGCTACTGCTAGCGGTGCTCAGTGCTACTACAAGTGCTATTGCTACTGCTAGCGGTGCTCAGTGCTACTACAAGTGCTATTGCTAGTGCTAGCGGTGCTCAGTGCTACTACAAGTGCTATTGCTACTGCTAGCGGTGCTCAGTGCTACTACAAGTGCTATTGCTAGTGCTAGCGGTGCTCAGTGCTACTACAAGTGCTATTGCTACTGCTAGCGGTGCTCAGTGCTACTACAAGTGCTATTGCTACTGCTAGCGGTGCTCAGTGCTACTACAAGTGCTATTGCTACTGCTAGCGGTGCTCAGTGCTACTACAAGTGCTATTGCTACTGCTAGCGGTGCTCAGTGCTACTACAAGTGCTATTGCTACTGCTAGCGGTGCTCAGTGCTACTACAAGTGCTATTGCTACTGCTAGCGGTGCTCAGTGCTACTACAAGTGCTATTGCTACTGCTAGCGGTGCTCAGTGCTACTACAAGTGCTATTGCTACTGCTAGCGGTGCTCAGTGCTACTACAAGTGCTATTGCTACTGCTAGCGGTGCTCAGTGCTACTACAAGTGCTATTGCTACTGCTAGCGGTGCTCAGTGCTACTACAAGTGCTATTGCTACTGCTAGCGGTGCTCAGTGCTACTACAAGTGCTATTGCTACTGCTAGCGGTGCTCAGTGCTACTACAAGTGCTATTGCTACTGCTAGCGGTGCTCAGTGCTACTACAAGTGCTATTGCTACTGCTAGCGGTGCTCAGTGCTACTACAAGTGCTATTGCTACTGCTAGCGGTGCTCAGTGCTACTACAAGTGCTATTGCTAGTGCTAGCGGTGCTCAGTGCTACTACAAGTGCTATTGCTACTGCTAGCGGTGCTCAGTGCTACTACAAGTGCTATTGCTACTGCTAGCGGTGCTCAGTGCTACTACAAGTGCTATTGCTACTGCTAGCGGTGCTCAGTGCTACTACAAGTGCTATTGCTACTGCTAGCGGTGCTCAGTGCTACTACAAGTGCTATTGCTACTGCTAGCGGTGCTCAGTACTACTACAAGCTAGCAATGCTCAGTGCTACTACAAGTGCTACTGCTACTGCTAGCGATGCTCAGTACTACTACAAGCTAGCAATGCTCAGTGCTACTACAAGTGCTATTGCTACTGCTAGCGGTGCTCAGTGCTACTACAAGTGCTATTGCTACTGCTAGCGGTGCTCAGTGCTACTACAAGTGCTATTGCTACTGCTAGCGGTGCTCAGTGCTACTACAAGTGCTATTGCTACTGCTAGCGGTGCTCAGTGCTACTACAAGTGCTATTGCTACTGCTAGCGGTGCTCAGTGCTACTACAAGTGCTATTGCTACTGCTAGCGGTGCTCAGTGCTACTACAAGTGCTATTGCTACTGCTAGCGGTGCTCAGTGCTACTACAAGTGCTATTGCTACTGCTAGCGGTGCTCAGTGCTACTACAAGTGCTATTGCTACTGCTAGCGGTGCTCAGTGCTACTACAAGTGCTATTGCTACTGCTAGCGGTGCTCAGTGCTACTACAAGTGCTATTGCTACTGCTAGCGGTGCTCAGTGCTACTACAAGTGCTATTGCTACTGCTAGCGGTGCTCAGTGCTACTACAAGTGCTATTGCTACTGCTAGCGGTGCTCAGTGCTACTACAAGTGCTATTGCTACTGCTAGCGGTGCTCAGTGCTACTACAAGTGCTATTGCTACTGCTAGCGGTGCTCAGTGCTACTACAAGTGCTATTGCTACTGCTAGCGGTGCTCAGTGCTACTACAAGTGCTATTGCTACTGCTAGCGGTGCTCAGTGCTACTACAAGTGCTATTGCTACTGCTAGCGGTGCTCAGTGCTACTACAAGTGCTATTGCTACTGCTAGCGGTGCTCAGTGCTACTACAAGTGCTATTGCTACTGCTAGCGGTGCTCAGTGCTACTACAAGTGCTATTGCTACTGCTAGCGGTGCTCAGTGCTACTACAAGTGCTATTGCTACTGCTAGCGGTGCTCAGTGCTACTACAAGTGCTATTGCTACTGCTAGCGGTGCTCAGTGCTACTACAAGTGCTATTGCTACTGCTAGCGGTGCTCAGTGCTACTACAAGTGCTATTGCTACTGCTAGCGGTGCTCAGTGCTACTACAAGTGCTATTGCTACTGCTAGCGGTGCTCAGTGCTACTACAAGTGCTATTGCTACTGCTAGCGGTGCTCAGTGCTACTACAAGTGCTATTGCTACTGCTAGCGGTGCTCAGTGCTACTACAAGTGCTATTGCTACTGCTAGCGGTGCTCAGTGCTACTACAAGTGCTATTGCTACTGCTAGCGGTGCTCAGTGCTACTACAAGTGCTATTGCTACTGCTAGCGGTGCTCAGTGCTACTACAAGTGCTATTGCTACTGCTAGCGGTGCTCAGTGCTACTACAAGTGCTATTGCTACTGCTAGCGGTGCTCAGTGCTACTACAAGTGCTATTGCTACTGCTAGCGGTGCTCAGTGCTACTACAAGTGCTATTGCTACTGCTAGCGGTGCTCAGTGCTACTACAAGTGCTATTGCTACTGCTAGCGGTGCTCAGTGCTACTACAAGTGCTATTGCTACTGCTAGCGGTGCTCAGTGCTACTACAAGTGCTATTGCTACTGCTAGCGGTGCTCAGTGCTACTACAAGTGCTATTGCTACTGCTAGCGGTGCTCAGTGCTACTACAAGTGCTATTGCTACTGCTAGCGGTGCTCAGTGCTACTACAAGTGCTATTGCTACTGCTAGCGGTGCTCAGTGCTACTACAAGTGCTATTGCTACTGCTAGCGGTGCTCAGTGCTACTACAAGTGCTATTGCTACTGCTAGCGGTGCTCAGTGCTACTACAAGTGCTATTGCTACTGCTAGCGGTGCTCAGTGCTACTACAAGTGCTATTGCTACTGCTAGCGGTGCTCAGTGCTACTACAAGTGCTATTGCTACTGCTAGCGGTGCTCAGTGCTACTACAAGTGCTATTGCTACTGCTAGCGGTGCTCAGTGCTACTACAAGTGCTATTGCTACTGCTAGCGGTGCTCAGTGCTACTACAAGTGCTATTGCTACTGCTAGCGGTGCTCAGTGCTACTACAAGTGCTATTGCTACTGCTAGCGGTGCTCAGTGCTACTACAAGTGCTATTGCTACTGCTAGCGGTGCTCAGTGCTACTACAAGTGCTATTGCTACTGCTAGCGGTGCTCAGTGCTACTACAAGTGCTATTGCTACTGCTAGCGGTGCTCAGTGCTACTACAAGTGCTATTGCTACTGCTAGCGGTGCTCAGTGCTACTACAAGTGCTATTGCTACTGCTAGCGGTGCTCAGTGCTACTACAAGTGCTATTGCTACTGCTAGCGGTGCTCAGTGCTACTACAAGTGCTATTGCTACTGCTAGCGGTGCTCAGTGCTACTACAAGTGCTATTGCTACTGCTAGCGGTGCTCAGTGCTACTACAAGTGCTATTGCTACTGCTAGCGGTGCTCAGTGCTACTACAAGTGCTATTGCTACTGCTAGCGGTGCTCAGTGCTACTACAAGTGCTATTGCTACTGCTAGCGGTGCTCAGTGCTACTACAAGTGCTATTGCTACTGCTAGCGGTGCTCAGTGCTACTACAAGTGCTATTGCTACTGCTAGCGGTGCTCAGTGCTACTACAAGTGCTATTGCTACTGCTAGCGGTGCTCAGTGCTACTACAAGTGCTATTGCTACTGCTAGCGGTGCTCAGTGCTACTACAAGTGCTATTGCTACTGCTAGCGGTGCTCAGTGCTACTACAAGTGCTATTGCTACTGCTAGCGGTGCTCAGTGCTACTACAAGTGCTATTGCTACTGCTAGCGGTGCTCAGTGCTACTACAAGTGCTATTGCTACTGCTAGCGGTGCTCAGTGCTACTACAAGTGCTATTGCTACTGCTAGCGGTGCTCAGTGCTACTACAAGTGCTATTGCTACTGCTAGCGGTGCTCAGTGCTACTACAAGTGCTATTGCTACTGCTAGCGGTGCTCAGTGCTACTACAAGTGCTATTGCTACTGCTAGCGGTGCTCAGTGCTACTACAAGTGCTATTGCTACTGCTAGCGGTGCTCAGTGCTACTACAAGTGCTATTGCTACTGCTAGCGGTGCTCAGTGCTACTACAAGTGCTATTGCTACTGCTAGCGGTGCTCAGTGCTACTACAAGTGCTATTGCTACTGCTAGCGGTGCTCAGTGCTACTACAAGTGCTATTGCTACTGCTAGCGGTGCTCAGTGCTACTACAAGTGCTATTGCTACTGCTAGCGGTGCTCAGTGCTACTACAAGTGCTATTGCTACTGCTAGCGGTGCTCAGTGCTACTACAAGTGCTATTGCTACTGCTAGCGGTGCTCAGTGCTACTACAAGTGCTATTGCTACTGCTAGCGGTGCTCAGTGCTACTACAAGTGCTATTGCTACTGCTAGCGGTGCTCAGTGCTACTACAAGTGCTATTGCTACTGCTAGCGGTGCTCAGTGCTACTACAAGTGCTATTGCTACTGCTAGCGGTGCTCAGTGCTACTACAAGTGCTATTGCTACTGCTAGCGGTGCTCAGTGCTACTACAAGTGCTATTGCTACTGCTAGCGGTGCTCAGTGCTACTACAAGTGCTATTGCTACTGCTAGCGGTGCTCAGTGCTACTACAAGTGCTATTGCTACTGCTAGCGGTGCTCAGTGCTACTACAAGTGCTATTGCTACTGCTAGCGGTGCTCAGTGCTACTACAAGTGCTATTGCTACTGCTAGCGGTGCTCAGTGCTACTACAAGTGCTATTGCTACTGCTAGCGGTGCTCAGTGCTACTACAAGTGCTATTGCTACTGCTAGCGGTGCTCAGTGCTACTACAAGTGCTATTGCTACTGCTAGCGGTGCTCAGTGCTACTACAAGTGCTATTGCTAGTGCTAGCGGTGCTCAGTGCTACTACAAGTGCTATTGCTACTGCTAGCGGTGCTCAGTGCTACTACAAGTGCTATTGCTACTGCTAGCGGTGCTCAGTGCTACTACAAGTGCTATTGCTACTGCTAGCGGTGCTCAGTGCTACTACAAGTGCTATTGCTACTGCTAGCGGTGCTCAGTGCTACTACAAGTGCTATTGCTAGTGCTAGCGGTGCTCAGTGCTACTACAAGTGCTATTGCTACTGCTAGCGGTGCTCAGTGCTACTACAAGTGCTATTGCTACTGCTAGCGGTGCTCAGTGCTACTACAAGTGCTATTGCTACTGCTAGCGGTGCTCAGTGCTACTACAAGTGCTATTGCTACTGCTAGCGGTGCTCAGTGCTACTACAAGTGCTATTGCTACTGCTAGCGGTGCTCAGTGCTACTACAAGTGCTATTGCTACTGCTAGCGGTGCTCAGTGCTACTACAAGTGCTATTGCTACTGCTAGCGGTGCTCAGTGCTACTACAAGTGCTATTGCTACTGCTAGCGGTGCTCAGTGCTACTACAAGTGCTATATGCTACTGCTAGCGGTGCTCAGTGCTACTACAAGTGCTATTGCTAGTGCTAGCGGTGCTCAGTGCTACTACAAGTGCTATTGCTACTGCTAGCGGTGCTCAGTGCTACTACAAGTGCTATTGCTACTGCTAGCGGTGCTCAGTGCTACTACAAGTGCTATTGCTACTGCTAGCGGTGCTCAGTGCTACTACAAGTGCTATTGCTACTGCTAGCGGTGCTCAGTGCTACTACAAGTGCTATTGCTACTGCTAGCGGTGCTCAGTGCTACTACAAGTGCTATTGCTACTGCTAGCGGTGCTCAGTGCTACTACAAGTGCTATTGCTACTGCTAGCGGTGCTCAGTGCTACTACAAGTGCTATTGCTACTGCTAGCGGTGCTCAGTGCTACTACAAGTGCTATTGCTACTGCTAGCGGTGCTCAGTGCTACTACAAGTGCTATTGCTACTGCTAGCGGTGCTCAGTGCTACTACAAGTGCTATTGCTACTGCTAGCGGTGCTCAGTGCTACTACAAGTGCTATTGCTACTGCTAGCGGTGCTCAGTGCTACTACAAGTGCTATTGCTAGTGCTAGCGGTGCTCAGTGCTACTACAAGTGCTATTGCTAGTGCTAGCGGTGCTCAGTGCTACTACAAGTGCTATTGCTACTGCTAGCGGTGCTCAGTGCTACTACAAGTGCTATTGCTAGTGCTAGCGGTGCTCAGTGCTACTACAAGTGCTATTGCTAGTGCTAGCAGTGCTCAGTGCTACTACAAGTGCTATTGCTAGTGCTAGCGGTGCTCAGTGCTACTACAAGTGCTATTGCTAGTGCTAGCGGTGCTCAGTGCTACTACAAGTGCTATTGCTAGTGCTAGCGGTGCTCAGTGCTACTACAAGTGCTATTGCTACTGCTAGCAGTGCTCAGTGCTACTACAAGTGCTATTGCTACTGCTAGCGGTGCTCAGTGCTACTACAAGTGCTATTGCTACTGCTAGCGGTGCTCAGTGCTACTACAAGTGCTATTGCTACTGCTAGCGGTGCTCAGTGCTACTACAAGTGCTATTGCTAGTGCTAGCAGTGCTCAGTGCTACTACAAGTGCTATTGCTAGTGCTAGCGATGCTCAGTGCTACTACAAGTGCTAGTGCTACTGCTAGCGGTGCTCAGTGCTACTACAAGTGCTAATGCTAGTGCTAGCAGTGCTCAGTGCTACTACAAAAGCTATTGCTTCTGCTAGCGGTGCTCAGTGCTACTACAAGTGCTATTGTTATTGTTAGAGGTGCTCATGGCTATTACTAGTGCTATTCCTTCTGCTAGTGATGCACAGTGCTACTACACGTGCTATGTTTACTGGTAGCGATGCTCAGTGCTACTACACGTGCTATTTTTACTGCTAGCGATGCACAGTACTACTACAAGTGCTATTACTAGTGCTAGTAGTGCTCGGTCCTACTAAAAAAAGCTGTTGCTACTGCTAGCGGTGCTCAGTGCTACTACAAGTGATATTGCTAGTGCTAGCAGTGCTCAGTGCTACTGCAAGTTCTATTGCTACTGCTAGCGATGCACAGTGCTATTACAAGTGCTATTGCTAGTGCTAGCGGTGCTCAGTGCTACTGCAAGTTCTATTGCTACTGCTAGCGATGCACATTGCTACTACAAGTGCTATTGCTACTGCTAGCGATGCTCAGTGCTACTACAAGCTAGCAATGCTCAGTGCTACTACAAGTATTAATGCTAATGCTAGCAGTGCTCAGTGCTACAAAAAGTGCTACTGCTACTGCTAGCAATGCTCAGTGCTACTACAAGTGCTATTGATACTTCAAGCGGTTCTCAGTGCTACTGCTACTGCTAGCAATGCTCAGTGCTACTACAAGGGCTATAGCTACTGCTATCAATGTTCAGTGCTACTACAAGTGCTAGTGCTACTGCGAGCAATGCTCAGTGCTACTACAAGTGCGATTGCTAGAGTTAGCAGTATTCAGTGCTACTACAAGTGCTATTGCTACTGCTAGGGGTGCTCAGTGCTACTACAAGCGATAGTGCTACTGCTGTCCATGCTTGCGCTACTACATGTACTATCAGTACTGCAAGTCATGCTATTGCTACTACATGTACTATTAGTACTGGTAGTCATGCTACTGCCACTACATGTACTATCAGTACTGCTAGTCATGCTACTGCTACCACATCTACTATTAGTACTGCTAGTCATGCTGCAGCTACTACATGTACTATTAGTACTGCTAGTTATGCTACTGCTACTACATGTACTATTAGTACTGCTAGTCATGCTACTGCTACTACATGTACCATTAGTACTGCTAGTCATGCTACAGCTACTACATGTACTATTAGTACTGCTAGTTATGCTACTGCTACTACATGTACTATTAGTACTGCTAGTCATGCTACTGCTACTACATGTACCATTCGTACTGCTATACATGCTGCAGCTACTACATGTACTATTAGTACTGCTAGTTATGCTACTGCTACTACATGTACTATTAGTACTGCTAGTCATGCTACAGCTACTATATGTACTATTAGTACTGCTAGTTATGCTACTGCTATTACATGTTCTATTAGTACTGCAAGTCATGCTATTGCTACAACATGTACTATCAGTACTGCTAGTCATGCTAGAGCTACTACATGTACTATCAGTACAGCTCATCACAGCTACAGCTACTACATGTACTATTTGTGCTTCTAGTCATGCTACTGCCACTACATGTACTATCAGTACTGCTAGTTATGCTACTGCCACTACATGTACTATCAGTACTGCAAGTCATGCTATTGCTACCACATGTACTATCAGTACTGCTAGTCATGCTACAGCTACTACCTGTACTATTAGTACTGCTAGTTATGCTACTGCTACTACATGTACTATTTGTACTGCTAGTCATGCTACTGCTACTCCATATACTATTTGTGTTTCTAGTCATGCTATTGCTACTACATTTACTATTCGTACTGCTAGTAATGTTACTGCTACTGCACGTATTATCAGTACTGCTACTCATGCTACTGCTACTACATGTACTATCAGTACTGCAAGTCATGCTATTGCTACTACCTGTACTATTAGTACTGCTAGTCATGCTACTGCTACTACATGTATTATTAGTACTGCTACTCATGCTACTGCTACTACATGTACTATTAGTACTGCTAGTCATGCTACTGCTACTGCACGTATTATCAGTACTGCTACTCATGCTACTGCTACTACATGTACTATCAGTACTGCAAGTCATGCTATTGCTACTACATGTACTATTAGTACTGCTAGTAATGCTACTGCTACTGCACTTATTATCAGTTCTGCTAGTCATGCTACTGCTACTAAATGTACTATTAGTACTGGTAGTCATGCTACTGCTACTGCATGTATTATCAGAACTGCTAGTCATGCTACTGCTACTACATGTACTATCAGTACTGCTAGTCATGCTACTGCTACTACATGTACTATTAGTACTGCTAGTCATGCTACTGCTACTACATGTACCATTAGTACTGCTAGTCATGCTACTGCCACTACATGTACTATTAGTACTGCTAGTCATGCTACTGCTACTACATGTACTATTAGTACTGCTAGTCATGCTACTGCTACTACATGTACTATTAGTACTGCTAGTCATGCTACTGCTACTACATGTACTATTAGTACTGCTAGTCATGCTACTGCTACTACATGTACTATTAGTACTGCTAGTCATGCTACTGCTACTACATGTATTATTAGTACTGCTAGTCATGCTACTGCTACTACATGTACTATTAGTACTGCTAGTCATGCTACTGCTACTACATGTACTATTAGTACTGCTAGTCATGCTACTGCTACTACATGTACTATTAGTACTGCTAGTCATGCTACTGCTACTACATGTACTATTAGTACTGCTAGTCATGCTACTGCTACTACATGTACTATTAGTACTGCTAGTCATGCTACTGCTACTACATGTACTATTAGTACTGCTAGTCATGCTACTGCTACTACATGTACTATTAGTACTGCTAGTCATGCTACTGCTACTACATGTACTATTAGTACTGCTAGTCATGCTACTGCTACTACATGTACTATTAGTACTGCTAGTCATGCTACTGCTACTACATGTACTATTAGTACTGCTAGTCATGCTACTGCTACTACATGTACTATTAGTACTGCTAGTCATGCTACTGCTACTACATGTACTATTAGTACTGCTAGTCATGCTACTGCTACTACATGTACTATTAGTACTGCTAGTCATGCTACTGCTACTACATGTACTATTAGTACTGCTAGTCATGCTACTGCTACTACATGTACTATTAGTACTGCTAGTCATGCTACTGCTACTACATGTACTATTAGTACTGCTAGTCATGCTACTGCTACTACATGTACTATTAGTACTGCTAGTCATGCTACTGCTACTACATGTACTATTAGTACTGCTAGTCATGCTACTGCTACTACATGTACTATTAGTACTGCTAGTCATGCTACTGCTACTACATGTACTATTAGTACTGCTAGTCATGCTACTGCTACTACATGTACTATTAGTACTGCTAGTCATGCTACTGCTACTACATGTACTATTAGTACTGCTAGTCATGCTACTGCTACTACATGTACTATTAGTACTGCTAGTCATGCTACTGCTACTACATGTACTATTAGTACTGCTAGTCATGCTACTGCTACTACATGTACTATTAGTACTGCTAGTCATGCTACTGCTACTACATGTACTATTAGTACTGCTAGTCATGCTACTGCTACTACATGTACTATTAGTACTGCTAGTCATGCTACTGCTACTACATGTACTATTAGTACTGCTAGTCATGCTACTGCTACTACATGTACTATTAGTACTGCTAGTCATGCTACTGCTACTACATGTACTATTAGTACTGCTAGTCATGCTACTGCTACTACATGTACTATTAGTACTGCTAGTCATGCTACTGCTACTACATGTACTATTAGTACTGCTAGTCATGCTACTGCTACTACATGTACTATTAGTACTGCTAGTCATGCTACTGCTACTACATGTACTATTAGTACTGCTAGTCATGCTACTGCTACTACATGTACTATTAGTACTGCTAGTCATGCTACTGCTACTACATGTACTATTAGTACTGCTAGTCATGCTACTGCTACTACATGTACTATTAGTACTGCTAGTCATGCTACTGCTACTACATGTACTATTAGTACTGCTAGTCATGCTACTGCTACTACATGTACTATTAGTACTGCTAGTCATGCTACTGCTACTACATGTACTATTAGTACTGCTAGTCATGCTACTGCTACTACATGTACTATTAGTACTGCTAGTCATGCTACTGCTACTACATGTACTATTAGTACTGCTAGTCATGCTACTGCTACTACATGTACTATTAGTACTGCTAGTCATGCTACTGCTACTACATGTACTATTAGTACTGCTAGTCATGCTACTGCTACTACATGTACTATTAGTACTGCTAGTCATGCTACTGCTACTACATGTACTATTAGTACTGCTAGTCATGCTACTGCTACTACATGTACTATTAGTACTGCTAGTCATGCTACTGCTACTACATGTACTATTAGTACTGCTAGTCATGCTACTGCTACTACATGTACTATTAGTACTGCTAGTCATGCTACTGCTACTACATGTACTATTAGTACTGCTAGTCATGCTACTGCTACTACATGTACTATTAGTACTGCTAGTCATGCTACTGCTACTACATGTACTATTAGTACTGCTAGTCATGCTACTGCTACTACATGTACTATTAGTACTGCTAGTCATGCTACTGCTACTACATGTACTATTAGTACTGCTAGTCATGCTACTGCTACTACATGTACTATTAGTACTGCTAGTCATGCTACTGCTACTACATGTACTATTAGTACTGCTAGTCATGCTACTGCTACTACATGTACTATTAGTACTGCTAGTCATGCTACTGCTACTACATGTACTATTAGTACTGCTAGTCATGCTACTGCTACTACATGTACTATTAGTACTGCTAGTCATGCTACTGCTACTACATGTACTATTAGTACTGCTAGTCATGCTACTGCTACTACATGTACTATTAGTACTGCTAGTCATGCTACTGCTACTACATGTACTATTAGTACTGCTAGTCATGCTACTGCTACTACATGTACTATTAGTACTGCTAGTCATGCTACTGCTACTACATGTACTATTAGTACTGCTAGTCATGCTACTGCTACTACATGTACTATTAGTACTGCTAGTCATGCTACTGCTACTACATGTACTATTAGTACTGCTAGTCATGCTACTGCTACTACATGTACTATTAGTACTGCTAGTCATGCTACTGCTACTACATGTACTATTAGTACTGCTAGTCATGCTACTGCTACTACATGTACTATTAGTACTGCTAGTCATGCTACTGCTACTACATGTACTATTAGTACTGCTAGTCATGCTACTGCTACTACATGTACTATTAGTACTGCTAGTCATGCTACTGCTACTACATGTACTATTAGTACTGCTAGTCATGCTACTGCTACTACATGTACTATTAGTACTGCTAGTCATGCTACTGCTACTACATGTACTATTAGTACTGCTAGTCATGCTACTGCTACTACATGTACTATTAGTACTGCTAGTCATGCTACTGCTACTACATGTACTATTAGTACTGCTAGTCATGCTACTGCTACTACATGTACTATTAGTACTGCTAGTCATGCTACTGCTACTACATGTACTATTAGTACTGCTAGTCATGCTACTGCTACTACATGTACTATTAGTACTGCTAGTCATGCTACTGCTACTACATGTACTATTAGTACTGCTAGTCATGCTACTGCTACTACATGTACTATTAGTACTGCTAGTCATGCTACTGCTACTACATGTACTATTAGTACTGCTAGTCATGCTACTGCTACTACATGTACTATTAGTACTGCTAGTCATGCTACTGCTACTACATATTATCATATACTATTAGTACGGCTAGTCATGCTACTGCTACTACATGTACTATTAGTACTGCTAGTCATGCTACTGCTACTACATGTACTATTAGTACTGCTAGTCATGCTACTGCTACTACATGTACTATTAGTACTGCTAGTCATGCTACTGCTACTACATGTACTATTAGTACTGCTAGTCATGCTACTGCTACTACATGTACTATTAGTACTGCTAGTCATGCTACTGCTACTACATGTACTATTAGTACTGCTAGTCATGCTACTGCTACTACATGTACTATTAGTACTGCTAGTCATGCTACTGCTACTACATGTACTATTAGTACTGCTAGTCATGCTACTGCTACTACATGTACTATTAGTACTGCTAGTCATGCTACTGCTACTACATGTACTATTAGTACTGCTAGTCATGCTACTGCTACTACATGTACTATTAGTACTGCTAGTCATGCTACTGCTACTACATGTACTATTAGTACTGCTAGTCATGCTACTGCTACTACATGTACTATTAGTACTGCTAGTCATGCTACTGCTACTACATGTACTATTAGTACTGCTAGTCATGCTACTGCTACTACATGTACTATTAGTACTGCTAGTCATGCTACTGCTACTACATGTACTATTAGTACTGCTAGTCATGCTACTGCTACTACATGTACTATTAGTACTGCTAGTCATGCTACTGCTACTACATGTACTATTAGTACTGCTAGTCATGCTACTGCTACTACATGTACTATTAGTACTGCTAGTCATGCTACTGCTACTACATGTACTATTAGTACTGCTAGTCATGCTACTGCTACTACATGTACTATTAGTACTGCTAGTCATGCTACTGCTACTACATGTACTATTAGTACTGCTAGTCATGCTACTGCTACTACATGTACTATTAGTACTGCTAGTCATGCTACTGCTACTACATGTACTATTAGTACTGCTAGTCATGCTACTGCTACTACATGTACTATTAGTACTGCTAGTCATGCTACTGCTACTACATGTACTATTAGTACTGCTAGTCATGCTACTGCTACTACATGTACTATTAGTACTGCTAGTCATGCTACTGCTACTACATGTACTATTAGTACTGCTAGTCATGCTACTGCTACTACATGTACTATTAGTACTGCTAGTCATGCTACTGCTACTACATGTACTATTAGTACTGCTAGTCATGCTACTGCTACTACATGTACTATTAGTACTGCTAGTCATGCTACTGCTACTACATGTACTATTAGTACTGCTAGTCATGCTACTGCTACTACATGTACTATTAGTACTGCTAGTCATGCTACTGCTACTACATGTACTATTAGTACTGCTAGTCATGCTACTGCTACTACATGTACTATTAGTACTGCTAGTCATGCTACTGCTACTACATGTACTATTAGTACTGCTAGTCATGCTACTGCTACTACATGTACTATTAGTACTGCTAGTCATGCTACTGCTACTACATGTACTGTTAGTACTGCAGGTCATGCTACTGCTACTACATGTACTATTAGTACTGCTAGTCATGCTACTGCTACTACATGTACTATTAGTACTGCTAGTCATGCTACTGCTACTACATGTACTATTAGTACTGCTAGTCATGCTACTGCTACTACATGTACTATTAGTACTGCTAGTCATGCTACTGCTACTACATGTACTATTAGTACTGCTAGTCATGCTACTGCTACTACATGTACTATTAGTACTGCTAGTCATGCTACTGCTACTACATGTACTATTAGTACTGCTAGTCATGCTACTGCTACTACATGTACTATTAGTACTGCTAGTCATGCTACTGCTACTACATGTACTATTAGTACTGCTAGTCATGCTACTGCTACTACATGTACTATTAGTACTGCTAGTCATGCTACTGCTACTACATGTACTATTAGTACTGCTAGTCATGCTACTGCTACTACATGTACTATTAGTACTGCTAGTCATGCTACTGCTACTACATGTACTATTAGTAACTGCTAGTCATGCTACTGCTACTACATGTACTATTAGTACTGCTAGTCATGCTACTGCTACTACATGTACTATTAGTACTGCTAGTCATGCTACTGCTACTACATGTACTATTAGTACTGCTAGTCATGCTACTGCTACTACATGTACTATTAGTACTGCTAGTCATGCTACTGCTACTACATGTACTATTAGTACTGCTAGTCATGCTACTGCTACTACATGTACTATTAGTACTGCTAGTCATGCTACTGCTACTACATGTACTATTAGTACTGCTAGTCATGCTACTGCTACTACATGTACTATTAGTACTGCTAGTCATGCTACTGCTACTACATGTACTATTAGTACTGCTAGTCATGCTACTGCTACTACATGTACTATTAGTACTGCTAGTCATGCTACTGCTACTACATGTACTATTAGTACTGCTAGTCATGCTACTGCTACTACATGTACTATTAGTACTGCTAGTCATGCTACTGCTACTACATGTACTATTAGTACTGCTAGTCATGCTACTGCTACTACATGTACTATTAGTACTGCTAGTCATGCTACTGCTACTACATGTACTATTAGTACTGCTAGTCATGCTACTGCTACTACATGTACTATTAGTACTGCTAGTCATGCTACTGCTACTACATGTACTATTAGTACTGCTAGTCATGCTACTGCTACTACATGTACTATTAGTACTGCTAGTCATGCTACTGCTACTACATGTACTATTAGTACTGCTAGTCATGCTACTGCTACTACATGTACTATTAGTACTGCTAGTCATGCTACTGCTACTACATGTACTATTAGTACTGCTAGTCATGCTACTGCTACTACATGTACTATTAGTACTGCTAGTCATGCTACTGCTACTACATGTACTATTAGTACTGCTAGTCATGCTACTGCTACTACATGTACTATTAGTACTGCTAGTCATGCTACTGCTACTACATGTACTATTAGTACTGCTAGTCATGCTACTGCTACTACATGTACTATTAGTACTGCTAGTCATGCTACTGCTACTACATGTACTATTAGTACTGCTAGTCATGCTACTGCTACTACATGTACTATTAGTACTGCTAGTCATGCTACTGCTACTACATGTACTATTAGTACTGCTAGTCATGCTACTGCTACTACATGTACTATTAGTACTGCTAGTCATGCTACTGCTACTACATGTACTATTAGTACTGCTAGTCATGCTACTGCTACTACATGTACTATTAGTACTGCTAGTCATGCTACTGCTACTACATGTACTATTAGTACTGCTAGTCATGCTACTGCTACTACATGTACTATTAGTACTGCTAGTCATGCTACTGCTACTACATGTACTATTAGTACTGCTAGTCATGCTACTGCTACTACATGTACTATTAGTACTGCTAGTCATGCTACTGCTACTACATGTACTATTAGTACTGCTAGTCATGCTACTGCTACTACATGTACTATTAGTACTGCTAGTCATGCTACTGCTACTACATGTACTATTAGTACTGCTAGTCATGCTACTGCTACTACATGTACTATTAGTACTGCTAGTCATGCTACTGCTACTACATGTACTATTAGTACTGCTAGTCATGCTACTGCTACTACATGTACTATTAGTACTGCTAGTCATGCTACTGCTACTACATGTACTATTAGTACTGCTAGTCATGCTACTGCTACTACATGTACTATTAGTACTGCTAGTCATGCTACTGCTACTACATGTACTATTAGTACTGCTAGTCATGCTACTGCTACTACATGTACTATTAGTACTGCTAGTCATGCTACTGCTACTACATGTACTATTAGTACTGCTAGTCATGCTACTGCTACTACATGTACTATTAGTACTGCTAGTCATGCTACTGCTACTACATGTACTATTAGTACTGCTAGTCATGCTACTGCTACTACATGTACTATTAGTACTGCTAGTCATGCTACTGCTACTACATGTACTATTAGTACTGCTAGCCATTGCTACTGCTACTACATGTACTATTAGTACTGCTAGTCATGCTACTGCTACTACATGTACTATTAGTACTGCTAGTCATGCTACTGCTACTACATGTACTATTAGTACTGCTAGTCATGCTACTGCTACTACATGTACTATTAGTACTGCTAGTCATGCTACTGCTACTACATGTACTATTAGTACTGCTAGTCATGCTACTGCTACTACATGTACTATTAGTACTGCTAGTCATGCTACTGCTACTACATGTACTATTAGTACTGCTAGTCATGCTACTGCTACTACATGTACTATTAGTACTGCTAGTCATGCTACTGCTACTACATGTACTATTAGTACTGCTAGTCATGCTACTGCTACTACATGTACTATTAGTACTGCTAGTCATGCTACTGCTACTACATGTACTATTAGTACTGCTAGTCATGCTACTGCTACTACATGTACTATTAGTACTGCTAGTCATGCTACTGCTACTACATGTACTATTAGTACTGCTAGTCATGCTACTGCTACTACATGTACTATTAGTACTGCTAGTCATGCTACTGCTACTACATGTACTATTAGTACTGCTAGTCATGCTACTGCTACTACATGTACTATTAGTACTGCTAGTCATGCTACTGCTACTACATGTACTATTAGTACTGCTAGTCATGCTACTGCTACTACATGTACTATTAGTACTGCTAGTCATGCTACTGCTACTACATGTACTATTAGTACTGCTAGTCATGCTACTGCTACTACATGTACTATTAGTACTGCTAGTCATGCTACTGCTACTACATGTACTATTAGTACTGCTAGTCATGCTACTGCTACTACATGTACTATTAGTACTGCTAGTCATGCTACTGCTACTACATGTACTATTAGTACTGCTAGTCATGCTACTGCTACTACATGTACTATTAGTACTGCTAGTCATGCTACTGCTACTACATGTACTATTAGTACTGCTAGTCATGCTACTGCTACTACATGTACTATTAGTACTGCTAGTCATGCTACTGCTACTACATGTACTATTAGTACTGCTAGTCATGCTACTGCTACTACATGTACTATTAGTACTGCTAGTCATGCTACTGCTACTACATGTACTATTAGTACTGCTAGTCATGCTACTGCTACTACATGTACTATTAGTACTGCTAGTCATGCTACTGCTACTACATGTACTATTAGTACTGCTAGTCATGCTACTGCTACTACATGTACTATTAGTACTGCTAGTCATGCTACTGCTACTACATGTACTATTAGTACTGCTAGTCATGCTACTGCTACTACATGTACTATTAGTACTGCTAGTCATGCTACTGCTACTACATGTACTATTAGTACTGCTAGTCATGCTACTGCTACTACATGTACTATTAGTACTGCTAGTCATGCTACTGCTACTACATGTACTATTAGTACTGCTAGTCATGCTACTGCTACTACATGTACTATTAGTACTGCTAGTCATGCTACTGCTACTACATGTACTATTAGTACTGCTAGTCATGCTACTGCTACTACATGTACTATTAGTACTGCTAGTCATGCTACTGCTACTACATGTACTATTAGTACTGCTAGTCATGCTACTGCTACTACATGTACTATTAGTACTGCTAGTCATGCTACTGCTACTACATGTACTATTAGTACTGCTAGTCATGCTACTGCTACTACATGTACTATTAGTACTGCTAGTCATGCTACTGCTACTACATGTACTATTAGTACTGCTAGTCATGCTACTGCTACTACATGTACTATTAGTACTGCTAGTCATGCTACTGCTACTACATGTACTATTAGTACTGCTAGTCATGCTACTGCTACTACATGTACTATTAGTACTGCTAGTCATGCTACTGCTACTACATGTACTATTAGTACTGCTAGTCATGCTACTGCTACTACATGTACTATTAGTACTGCTAGTCATGCTACTGCTACTACATGTACTATTAGTACTGCTAGTCATGCTACTGCTACTACATGTACTATTAGTACTGCTAGTCATGCTACTGCTACTACATGTACTATTAGTACTGCTAGTCATGCTACTGCTACTACATGTACTATTAGTACTGCTAGTCATGCTACTGCTACTACATGTACTATTAGTACTGCTAGTCATGCTACTGCTACTACATGTACTATTAGTACTGCTAGTCATGCTACTGCTACTACATGTACTATTAGTACTGCTAGTCATGCTACTGCTACTACATGTACTATTAGTACTGCTAGTCATGCTACTGCTACTACATGTACTATTAGTACTGCTAGTCATGCTACTGCTACTACATGTACTATTAGTACTGCTAGTCATGCTACTGCTACTACATGTACTATTAGTACTGCTAGTCATGCTACTGCTACTACATGTACTATTAGTACTGCTAGTCATGCTACTGCTACTACATGTACTATTAGTACTGCTAGTCATGCTACTGCTACTACATGTACTATTAGTACTGCTAGTCATGCTACTGCTACTACATGTACTATTAGTACTGCTAGTCATGCTACTGCTACTACATGTACTATTAGTACTGCTAGTCATGCTACTGCTACTACATGTACTATTAGTACTGCTAGTCATGCTACTGCTACTACATGTACTATTAGTACTGCTAGTCATGCTACTGCTACTACATGTACTATTAGTACTGCTAGTCATGCTACTGCTACTACATGTACTATTAGTACTGCTAGTCATGCTACTGCTACTACATGTACTATTAGTACTGCTAGTCATGCTACTGCTACTACATGTACTATTAGTACTGCTAGTCATGCTACTGCTACTACATGTACTATTAGTACTGCTAGTCATGCTACTGCTACTACATGTACTATTAGTACTGCTAGTCATGCTACTGCTACTACATGTACTATTAGTACTGCTAGTCATGCTACTGCTACTACATGTACTATTAGTACTGCTAGTCATGCTACTGCTACTACATGTACTATTAGTACTGCTAGTCATGCTACTGCTACTACATGTACTATTAGTACTGCTAGTCATGCTACTGCTACTACATGTACTATTAGTACTGCTAGTCATGCTACTGCTACTACATGTACTATTAGTACTGCTAGTCATGCTACTGCTACTACATGTACTATTAGTACTGCTAGTCATGCTACTGCTACTACATGTACTATTAGTACTGCTAGTCATGCTACTGCTACTACATGTACTATTAGTACTGCTAGTCATGCTACTGCTACTACATGTACTATTAGTACTGCTAGTCATGCTACTGCTACTACATGTACTATTAGTACTGCTAGTCATGCTACTGCTACTACATGTACTATTAGTACTGCTAGTCATGCTACTGCTACTACATGTACTATTAGTACTGCTAGTCATGCTACTGCTACTACATGTACTATTAGTACTGCTAGTCATGCTACTGCTACTACATGTACTATTAGTACTGCTAGTCATGCTACTGCTACTACATGTACTATTAGTACTGCTAGTCATGCTACTGCTACTACATGTACTATTAGTACTGCTAGTCATGCTACTGCTACTACATGTACTATTAGTACTGCTAGTCATGCTACTGCTACTACATGTACTATTAGTACTGCTAGTCATGCTACTGCTACTACATGTACTATTAGTACTGCTAGTCATGCTACTGCTACTACATGTACTATTAGTACTGCTAGTCATGCTACTGCTACTACATGTACTATTAGTACTGCTAGTCATGCTACTGCTACTACATGTACTATTAGTACTGCTAGTCATGCTACTGCTACTACATGTACTATTAGTACTGCTAGTCATGCTACTGCTACTACATGTACTATTAGTACTGCTAGTCATGCTACTGCTACTACATGTACTATTAGTACTGCTAGTCATGCTACTGCTACTACATGTACTATTAGTACTGCTAGTCATGCTACTGCTACTACATGTACTATTAGTACTGCTAGTCATGCTACTGCTACTACATGTACTATTAGTACTGCTAGTCATGCTACTGCTACTACATGTACTATTAGTACTGCTAGTCATGCTACTGCTACTACATGTACTATTAGTACTGCTAGTCATGCTACTGCTACTACATGTACTATTAGTACTGCTAGTCATGCTACTGCTACTACATGTACTATTAGTACTGCTAGTCATGCTACTGCTACTACATGTACTATTAGTACTGCTAGTCATGCTACTGCTACTACATGTACTATTAGTACTGCTAGTCATGCTACTGCTACTACATGTACTATTAGTACTGCTAGTCATGCTACTGCTACTACATGTACTATTAGTACTGCTAGTCATGCTACTGCTACTACATGTACTATTAGTACTGCTAGTCATGCTACTGCTACTACATGTACTATTAGTACTGCTAGTCATGCTACTGCTACTACATGTACTATTAGTACTGCTAGTCATGCTACTGCTACTACATGTACTATTAGTACTGCTAGTCATGCTACTGCTACTACATGTACTATTAGTACTGCTAGTCATGCTACTGCTACTACATGTACTATTAGTACTGCTAGTCATGCTACTGCTACTACATGTACTATTAGTACTGCTAGTCATGCTACTGCTACTACATGTACTATTAGTACTGCTAGTCATGCTACTGCTACTACATGTACTATTAGTACTGCTAGTCATGCTACTGCTACTACATGTACTATTAGTACTGCTAGTCATGCTACTGCTACTACATGTACTATTAGTACTGCTAGTCATGCTACTGCTACTACATGTACTATTAGTACTGCTAGTCATGCTACTGCTACTACATGTACTATTAGTACTGCTAGTCATGCTACTGCTACTAAATGTACTATTAGTACTGCTAGTCATGCTAATGCTACTACATGTACTATTAGTACTGCTAGTCATGCTACTGCTACTACATGTACTATTAGTACTGCTAGTCATGCTACTGCTACTACATGTACTATTAGTACTGCTAGTCATGCTACT
>JAWQFJ010001263.1:43114-83998 GCA_034096865.1 Theodoxus fluviatilis
GGTAGTCTTAGATTTTGTCCACTTTCTTTTCCATCGCAATGTTCAACAGCTCATCTGCAGATGACATTGGCATGCATGTCTAATTCTAGCTGCCCTTACAGGTGTAGAGATACTTTGTTTCCCCTGAGATCTTACGTTTAGCTCCGCCCCCAGCCCACCTTCCCCACCCCCCGAGCACAAAGTACAGGTTGGGGGTAAGGATTGACACAACACCTCTCCCAACACGCTTCGTTATAGACTGAGAAGTTGGGAAAATGTGACTTGACTTGATCTTTTAAAATGTTCATAATCGATGGCCCTGTATAGCCTACAGGGGCTAGTAGACCGTGAATCTCCATCCGTCCGTCTGTGTTCACCTTAGTAAAGTTTATGCGATAGTTTGCATCCAAAGGAGTCATCTATTCGAAGCCTCTCTACTTCACTACCGTGCATGTAAAGCGAGGGCATGGCTTTCTTGGTCTTACGGAAGCCAGTCTGTGGTTGCTTGCTATCTTCGTATTTACTTCCAGGAAGTTTGCATCTCACAAAGAGATAAGTCATTCCTCTTCTTCAGGGGACTCATTTGGGTCATCGTTGGTGATCAGTCTAAAGGAGAGTTCTGAAATCTGTTTACTTGAACAGTCGGTTCTTAAGCCTTTTTCTATCAGTCTACAACCCAGATAGGCATGGAGAGGAACATAATGCTTCAGCAAAATTTAGGACAGAAAATGTAAACGAATACTTAACATGTTCGAGACTTAGGGCCCTTAAAAAAACTGTTGATGACGTACCTCGTCACGTAAAAACCCAGAGCAAATCCTGTCTTATGTATGCAGACTGCATAAATGCTATTTTTCACATCAGTGATTGCACACACCACAAAACGCATTCTCACCATTACACAGAAAACGCGGGCTCTACAACTCCTGCTGCATTTTAGGTTCGAGTTCGTGGGCCAGAACGAGATCTACAGCAACGTGACTGGCCAGCCCGTCACAGTAGACGTGGAAGCCTGCAAGAGGATCCAGGTGCAGGCTGGTGACGTCATCGGCGTCTACTACCCCTGGTATCGCCTGGGCGTGGAACGAACCTTCTGCAATTCTAAGGAACAGCCTGGCTTTGACGTGGTTCGCATGCAGAAAGACGTGAGCCAACTGGCCCAGGGCAGCGTGTATCAGTTTCAGACAGACAGCTGCAAGATCTTCTCCATGACGGCCGTGGTGGGCCCCGTGCCTCAGTGTTCTGTGCCTGAAGTCCCTGACGGTGCCATCCAGGTGACCTCAGGAGGAAAGGTGGCTGTGGGAGACAGCCTGCAGTACAAGTGCCAGGAGGGCAAACAGCTGCTGGCTGGAGACCTCACTCGTCTCTGCGGCTCTTGCGGACAGCTGAAAGGAGTGTCGCCAACCTGTGGAGGTGGGTGACGTGGAACGCAAAGGAAATGTTCCCGTGGTGTTGTAGCAATGTCATGTCACCTTTGGTGTTTGGTGAAGATTGCAAGATGGCGTCCCTTGAATTCGCTGCCATCTTCAACAGCGAATTGAAAGTTGTTTCTTTGCAGGAGTTAAATGCTTGCAAGCATGTCTGTCCGCTTTCATCAACCCATTTCTAGCTTGGCTTTTTCCTTGTCTGTCAGTGTCTCGTGATTTAATCAATCTTATGTGGTATGACAAGTCAGCAAATAGACCACTTTCCAGTTGCAATGTAAGACAATGCTGTATAAACAATATCAATTAACATTAGCATTTTCAATTGCGACAATGAAAGGCAAAGCTATGCAAACGAAATGCTATTAATGACCAGCATTGTTCTATCCCGTTCCATGCAGGGATGTAACAAGGAGGACCAGCGTAATATCTTGTTCCCAGTTTGTCAGGGAAGACAAGGCTAACAGCACGTTCACGAATGCCCACTGTAGCTCTATCTCAATCCGTGCAATGGTGGGCGAGGGATGATCTACATTTCATAATTCCAGTGAGCTTTGCATGTAGACACACAATGCTTAACTGTGCACGATAGTTTGGGCTTTAAATTATGCAAGATCCACTGAGATGTCTAGGTATCGTTGGAAGAATGTATTTTCTGTTCTATGTATTTTGTTAAACTCGCTCAACATACATTCACTACTTCATGGAATGAAAAGAGGATCGTCCCCCTCCCCCTCCCTCCCCCCTTCTCCCATCCCCCCCCCCTCCCTCCCCCCTTCTCCCATCCCCCCCCCCCCTCCCTCCCCCCTCCCCCCCCCCCTTTTTTTAATCGTAATAACGGGGGTTTTATTTCGTGCGTATTTACATTGTGGCAGATTATTGTCAGCATTTTTGATAACCACATTTTCTAAGACGTAAAAAAGTACAGGACGAGACCCTCATCCATGTGACCTTCACGAGCAGCATGTCTTCGATGAGTCTTAAGCAGGAAAACTGTCATGGATAAGTACAGTTCGAAGTGGGTTTAGACATTTCTTCGGTTCCCAGAGGCAAAGCTTCCGCCCTGGATGGGATGATTTGAAATTCTCTTTAATTTTTTTAATGATTTGTACACACAATTCATGCGTGTGCGCACTCGGCGTGCAGTCAGGAAGAATGGTTGTACTATCGGTCTTATTCACTGTTGAAGAACAAAGGTGTTTTGATTTTTCCTGCAGACGCCACCACGGTGTACGAGGTCAACCGAGTGCCCCTTGAACAACGTCAGAGTTACGACTGGTACTTGCACTCCTTCACGGGAGACAACCCCCACTTCCGCATCACCAGGAGCGGGGAGATAACTCAGTGGAAGTTCTTCAGCAGCCGTGCTGGCTGGGGGAATTTCGAGGTGTGGCGTCCTCGCTCTCAAGATGGAGCTCTCAAGTAAGTGCTGTCAGTATGGCGTCAGTTTTCAGACAAAAATTGTTGACATCTTGGTTTTAATTTGGATGTAGCATGGAATAGCACAAGCAAGAGGATGAGAAATGTGGTGTTGGTGGTGGTAACAGTAACAGTAGTAGTAGCAGTAGCAGTAAAAGCAGTGGCAGTAGCTGCAGCAGTTTTTGTTGTTGTTATAGTGGTAGAAGTTTTCATTGTAACGTTTGTACTAACTTCTGCGATTGCTACTTCCACTTATTCCTTTCCTGCTGTTGCTACTGTTGCTGCTACTACTACGACTAGCACCACAGCTACTATGATTACGGCTCATCTAACACTGCTGTTATTTCCGCTACCACTGCAACTTCTACTTTTTCACGACTCCTTCTACTGCAGCTGCTGCACTTACTACCACTGCTGCTGCAACTATTACTACGACTACTACTACTACTACTAGTAACACTACTATTACTTCTACTACTACTTCTACTACTCCTATTGCTACAACAACTACTATTGCTACTGCTACCGATGCTCAGTGCAACTTCAAGAGCTATTGCTACTGCTAGCAATGCTCAGTACTACTACAAGTGCTATTGCTACTGCTAGCGGTGCTCAGTGCTACTGCAAGTGCTAATGCCACTGCTAACAATACTCAGTGCTACTGCAAGTGCTATTGTTACTGCTAGCGATGCTCAGTGCTACTACAAGTGCTACTGCTACTGCTAGCGGTGCTCAGTGCTACTACAAGTCCTAATGCTACTGCTAGCGGTTCTCAGTGCTACTACAAGTGCTATTGCTACTGCTAGCGGTGCTCAGTGCTACTACAAGTNNNGCTACTACATGTACTATTAATACTGCTAGTCATGCTCGTGCTACTACATGTACTATTAGTACTGCTAGTCATGCTACTGCTACTACATGTACTATTAATACTGCTAGTCATGCTCGTGCTACTACATGTACTATTAGTACTGCTAGTCATGCTACTGCTACTACATGTACTATTAGTACTGCTAGTCATTCTACTGCTACTACATGTAGTCTTAGTACTGCTAGTCATGCTACTGCTACTATATGTGCTGTTAGTACGGCTAGTCATGCTACAGCCACTACATGTACTATTAGTACTGCTAGCCATGCTACTGCTACTACATGTACTAGGTGACGCAGTTGCTGATGCAGAACTCCTCTACAGTACTGCTGCTGCTGCTGCTTCTAACTTTTGTTTATCTGCGTCCATCTTTTGAAATTTGGTGGTATGCGAATGTTACATGTCTCATTTAGAGACTTCACTCTTCTAAAATACCTGCTGCTCTTTCTATTTCCTGATCTCAGGTTCGAGTTCGTGGGCCAGAACGAGATCTACAGCAACGTGACTGGCCAGCCCGTCACAGTAGACGTGGAAGCCTGCAAGAGGATCCAGGTACAGGCTGGTGACGTCATCGGCGTCTACTACCCCTGGTATTGCCTGGGCATGGAACGAACCTTCTGCAATCCTAAGGAAGAGCCTGGCTTTGACGTGGTTCGCATGCAGAAAGACGTGAGCGACCTGGCCCAGGGCAGCGTGTACCAGTTTGAGACAGACAGCTGCAAGATCTTCTCCATGACGGCCGTGGTGGGCCCCGTGCCCACGTGCGACCTTCCCCAGGCATCTGAGAACACGGTCAAGGTCACCAGTGGCGTCACCATGGACGTGGGCAAGATGGCGGAGTACACTTGCAAAGATGGCTTCAGCCTCACTTCCGGTGACCTGACACGCAAATGCTCAGCCTGTACGCGGAAGTTGGAGGGGACGGAGCCCATGTGTTCCGCGGCCTGAAAACGGGAGACTTTGAGTTGATGCGGCTCTGGATGGGAACTACTTTCCCGCGTTCCCTCCAACACCTCCAATTCCACTCCCTCGAAAAAGAAATTAAATGCCTGATGATATGCAACAAGAATTTGCTTTTTCACCGACATTGGAATCGTTAACTTATAATGTCCAGTGACCCTTCAAACATGTCACGTTTGTAAATCCATTTTCTGCACAAATCCCATTCAGTTTAAACCTCAGGGAGATCTGTGTAAATGAGAATCCTGTGGTTTTACATTTCCGCCTACGAAAAGACAGCGGTTTGATAAAAAATGACTTGCAGCATTTCAAAACGCCAATAAAAGCGTATCGATGGCAGCGGTGTTTTGTTCTCAGTGACACTAGACTTTGCGTGTGAAAAGTAAGGTTTTGATGTCTTTCCTCCATCCCTCTGTCCGTCCGTACGTTTGTCTGCCTGTCAGTGTGACGAGATGAGTGTGTGTGTGTGTGTGTGTGTGTGTGTGTGTGTGTGTGTGTGTGTGTGTGTGTGTGTGTGTGTGTGTGTGTGTGTGTTATGGACCGGCAAACTGAGCCTCGGGTTAGCCTAGCCCGCCCAATGAAAATAAACAAGCAAAAACACCAACACCAGCATAGATATATATAAATGAGTGTATTCAACCCAAAAGCCTTTCGGCATACACGCAAACAGCCTCGTCAACACCAGGGTACAAGGCACTAACGCCGCGGCCCCCGCCGACAATCACTCTACAAGTGCCCAAGCGGCCCCCGCCGACAATCACTCTACAAGTGCCCTAGCGGCCCCCGCCAACAGTCTCCAGCACTACAAGTGCCCAAGCGGCCCCCGCCAACAGTCTCCAGCACTACAAGTGCCCAAGCGGCCCCCGCCGACAATCACTCTACAAGTGCCCTAGCGGCCCCCGCCAACAGTCTCCAGCACTACAAGTGCCCAAGCGGCCCCCGCCAACAGTCTCCAGCACTACAAGTGCCCAAGCGGCCCCCGCCGACAATCACTCTACAAGTGCCCTAGCGGCCCCCGCCAACAGTCTCCAGCACTACAAGTGCCCAAGCGGCCCCCGCCAACAGTCTCCAGCACTACAAGTGCCCAAGCGGCCCCCGCCAACAGTCTCCAGCACTACAAGTGCCCAAGCGGCCCCCGCCGACAATCACTCTACAAGTGCCCTAGCGGCCCCCGCCAACAGTCTCCAGCACTACAAGTGTCCAAGCGGCCCCCGCCAACAGTCTCCAGCACTACAAGTGCCCAAGCGGCCCCCGCCAACAGTCTCCAGCACTACAAGTGTCCAAGCGGCCCCCGCCGACAGTCTCCAGCACTACAAATGCCCAAGCGGCCCCCGCCGACAGTCTCCAGCACTACAAGTGCCCAAGCGGCCCCCGCCGACAATCACTCTACAAGTGCCCTAGCGGCCCCCGCCAACAGTCTCCAGCACTACAAGTGCCCTAGCGGCCCCCGCCAACAGTCTCCAGCACTACAAGTGCCCAAGCGGCCCCCGCCGACAATCACTCTACAAGTGCCCTAGCGGCCCCCGCCAACAGTCTCCAGCACTACAAGTGCCCTAGCGGCCCCCGCCAACAGTCTCCAGCACTACAAGTGCCCAAGCGGCCCCCGCCGACAATCACTCTACAAGTGCCCTAGCGGCCCCCGCCAACAGTCTCCAGCACTACAAGTGCCCAAGCGGCCCCCGCCAACAGTCTCCAGCACTACAAGTGCCCAAGCGGCCCCCGCCGACAATCACTCTACAAGTGCCCTAGCGGCCCCCGCCAACAGTCTCCAGCACTACAAGTGCCCAAGCGGCCCCCGCCAACAGTCTCCAGCACTACAAGTGCCCTAGCGGCCCCCGCCGACAGTCTCCAGCACTACAAGTGCCCAAGCGGCCCCCGCCGACAATCACTCTACAAGGGCCCTAGCGGCCCCCGCCAACAGTCTCCAGCACTACAAGTGCCCAAGCGGCCCCCGCCGACAATCACTCTACAAGTGCCCTAGCGGCCCCCGCCAACAGTCTCCAGCACTACAAGTGTCCAAGCGGCCCCCGCCAACAGTCTCCAGCACTACAAGTGCCCAAGCGGCCCCCGCCAACAGTCTCCAGCACTACAAGTGTCCAAGCGGCCCCCGCCGACAGTCTCCAGCACTACAAATGCCCAAGCGGCCCCCGCCGACAGTCTCCAGCACTACAAGTGCCCAAGCGGCCCCCGCCGACAATCACTCTACAAGTGCCCTAGCGGCCCCCGCCAACAGTCTCCAGCACTACAAGTGCCCTAGCGGCCCCCGCCAACAGTCTCCAGCACTACAAGTGCCCAAGCGGCCCCCGCCGACAATCACTCTACAAGTGCCCTAGCGGCCCCCGCCAACAGTCTCCAGCACTACAAGTGCCCTAGCGGCCCCCGCCAACAGTCTCCAGCACTACAAGTGCCCAAGCGGCCCCCGCCGACAATCACTCTACAAGTGCCCTAGCGGCCCCCGCCAACAGTCTCCAGCACTACAAGTGCCCAAGCGGCCCCCGCCAACAGTCTCCAGCACTACAAGTGCCCAAGCGGCCCCCGCCGACAATCACTCTACAAGTGCCCTAGCGGCCCCCGCCAACAGTCTCCAGCACTACAAGTGCCCAAGCGGCCCCCGCCAACAGTCTCCAGCACTACAAGTGCCCTAGCGGCCCCCGCCGACAGTCTCCAGCACTACAAGTGCCCAAGCGGCCCCCGCCGACAATCACTCTACAAGGGCCCTAGCGGCCCCCGCCAACAGTCTCCAGCACTACAAGTGCCCAAGCGGCCCCCGCCAACAGTCTCCAGCACTACAAATGCCCAAGCGGCCCCCGCCGACAATCACTCTACAAGTGCCCTAGCGGCCCCCGCCAACAGTCTCCAGCACTACAAGTGCCCAAGCGGCCCCCGCCAACAGTCTCCAGCACTACAAGTGCCCAAGCGGCCCCCGCCGACAATCACTCTACAAGTGCCCTAGCGGCCCCCGCCAACAGTCTCCAGCACTACAAGTGCCCAAGCGGCCCCCACCGACAATCACTCTACAAGTGCCCTAGCGGCCCCCGCCAACAGTCTCCAGCACTACAAGTGCCCAAGCGGCCCTCGCCGACAATCACTCTACAAGTGCCCTAGCGGCCCCCGCCAACAGTCTCCAGCACTACAAGTGCCCAAGCGGCCCCCGCCAACAGTCTCCAGCACTACAAGTGCCCAAGCGGCCCCCGCCAACAGTCTCCAGCACTACAAGTGTCCAAGCGGCCCCCGCCAACAGTCTCCAGCACTACAAGTGCCCAAGCGGCCCCCGCCAACAGTCTCCAGCACTACAAGTGCCCAAGCGGCCCCCGCCAACAGTCTCCAGCACTACAAGTGCCCAAGCGGCCCCCGCCAACAGTCTCCAGCACTACAAGTGCCCAAGCGGCCCCCGCCGACAATCGCTCTACAAGTGCCCTAGCGGCCCCCGCCAACAGTCTCCAGCACTACAAGTGCCCAAGCGGCCCCCGCCAACAGTCTCCAGCACTACAAGTGCCCAAGCGGCCCCCGCCGACAATCGCTCTACAAGTGCCCTAGCGGCCCCCGCCGACAGTCTCCAGCACTACAAGTGCCCTAGCGGCCCCCGCCGACAATCGCTCTACAAGTGCCCAAGCGGCCCCCGCCGACAATCACTCTGCAAGTGCCCAAGCGGCCCTGTAGCGTGGAAAATAGTGTCCCGTGGAAAACAGTGACCGGAAGTCATCGCAGAGTTATCTGCTCGGGACGTGCTGAGAATTCAACTCTAAAAAGAGACGGCACCCGCCACTCCGCCTGACTGACTTGGCATGCCCGGAGAGTTATGCTAAGATCCGGCCGCGTTAATATATATGTGTTTTATGACAAACGTCTTTCTCGGCGGAACTGTACTCCATGCACCTTAATGGTCTGCGTGATTCGGGTGTAATCTTAAGGTAAACGACGTTTATTGGCGCTGCTGAAATGGTCGAAGTCGGAAACATTCGGAACGTCGCTTAGCTTAAGATTACACCCGAATCACGCGGACCGTTAAGGTGCATGGAGTACAGTACCGCCGAGAAAGACATTTGTCAAAAACGCAGATATATTAACGCGGCCGGATATTAGCATAACCAAAGATTATAGGTAACCCATAATCTTTGGCATAACTCCCCGGGCGTGCCAAGTCAGTCAACGGTCACGTTTTATAAAACCAGACTACAAATAGACTACAGGGAGGTGACTCCCATATTATTTCCGGCAGGGGAGACGGCTTTGCACGGGGAAAAACTTTTTTGAACGCTACATCATGTGTTAAACTACACAAATGCACCAAAAACTCGTAAAGCAACTAATGCGTCGTTTGTCGGGATAGATTCCATGCGAAGAACAGGTGCAGGAGCGGTAAATCGCATAAAGAGAGAGCCGAGCAGATAACTCTGTGATGACTTCCGGTCACTGTTTTCCACGGGACACTATTTTCCACGCTACAGGCCCCCGCCGACAGTCTCCAGCACTACAAGTGCCCAAGCGGCCCCTTCCGACAGTTTCCACACCGGCCCCCGCCAGTAGAGCTCCGAACCTCAGCTAGCGTCTCTGGGACTCGTAACCATGCCAAAGAACCCTGAAAAAAACACAAACTCATCCGTTCCTTCACTATCAATCATCATACATACGCGGTATTTACAATATAGAATGATAACGGATAAAATCAGCACTCACCCTTCTCCTTGGGGTTCATTCGCTCGAGTGTCGCACACCGCTTTCACTCGACAAATATACAATCAATCGGATCATCCGCTCACACTTGAACACTCCTCAGTCACTACGTCACCAACTCATGCTAAAAATAATCACAGTCAAAACTAAATCAAGTGCACACCATTCCACACATTCGATTCGTAACAGTGTGTGTGTACAAATTAACAAACAGTTTATTTTATCAGGCCACCGGCCCCTTTCATGTTTGTACAATACTTTAAACAACAACAAAGTGAATTAATCGGAGAAAATTGTCAAAACAAAAAATATGTCATGCTCAGCAGACTCCAGAGCTTCATCTCTTTGTTTAAATGCTTTCTAAAGATATGTGCTCACTGTTCTTAATTACTTAATTTCGTTTTTTTGTTGGACATAAGAAACTTGAATGGATCACTATTTTCAGTCTCAAGATAGCAAATAGGTAATGTGCTCTCAAGTCGTATAAAGCAGGACAACATAATGATGCATGCATTTCTGTCTCGTCATGTTCACGACAGAGTGGACACAATGGCATAATTACACCACTAGTATTATATCTGTATTTATGCACAAACAAATCTGAAATGCGCATTCGGAATCTAATGTATACATTTCTGACTATTATACCTTTTTGTCAAGGTCATACAGATATTGTTCAGCCATATAGTTTGTCTTGAAAACTCAACACGAAGAGTTTCTATTGCTATTTAGCACTCGTGGTACCTAGACCGCAGGGCATGGCTTCGGATAACAACTCCTTCCACAGGTCCGCTCGTCCAAAATATGGATTATGTTCCCATATTATATTATGATAGTACATGGTATTGGGGACTGAAAACAACAAAGTTCCCACTTCTATCGCATTTTGAAAACAGTGAAAAATAACTTTTAAAAGTGCGGATTTGTATGGCAAGGATTGCCTCCCTTTCAATGCAAAACTATACAGGAGTTACTTCCCGTGACACATTTTGATAATTTTGGCCAATCCGAAATTAGGTCAGATTTACTGCGGAGTGGCCGCGTGTGCAATACATTTCCAAAATGTAAACAACGACTACATCAAGCCTTTTACCGATATTACGTGGGCAAAATCCTTGCATTTTGCTTCTGAGTGGAAATTACTTGATGGGGAAGCGAGTTCTGTCATGGTCGCGTTCAGTGAACAGGTTGAACGTGGCGTTATCGGCGTTGGTAAACCTTGGTGTATCATCGTGCGTGTTGTCAACGTTTAACGTGCAATGTGAAACTTCAGCGGAAAAAAACGCCTGGAATCCAAAAACACCGTGTCTGACAATGACGCCTCAGTAGACTCCAGCAACAAGCGTGTGACAAGAGGGAAATCTGTTTCATCCATTGGAAAACTTCCAGCCAGAAATAGTGGTGTGCTTCCGTTAATATTCATATTGGAGATACGCGTCTGAAACTGATATTCATCGCTTAAACAAAGATCAGGTTGGCTTTGAAAAGTATCAGTTTCAGACCACAAAATCTATAGTTTGTTTCTTACAATCTTACAAATCAGAACATTTTTTAGCATGACCAATTGAGTAGCAATTCTATATTGTCAAATGTTATGAATATACATGTAATCATTGCATTAAAAATTCAATTAAACAGGTGAAACAATTCAGAATAAAGAAAGAAGCCCAAATATGAAATGCAAGCAAGAAAAACATTTCAAATGCTAAGAAATGGTTACACTTAAATAAGGACTTGGCTCTCAAGCTCAGAGCTCTCCTTGGCCCAAGCAACTTAATGGATTAATTTCTAAACATTAAAAAGCAGATCCATAGTGATATGCTCAAAGAAACTATCTTCAAGATGACAGGTGTCCATTCATCATTTCATGTATATTAAGAATAGTTTAATAATGTATTCTCAGATTAATAATAATCTGCCCCATTGATTATGTTTGATCCTGTTAAGAGGGAGCATTGTTCTAAACAAATTCCATAACATCTCAAGCAATTGATCACAATTTTACACCTTCAATGCCTTTCTTAGATTATTTTTGCCTTGTCAGCATGAAATTTCCCACAAAAGCAAAGCTTGTACGGCCTTTTATTCTTGACCAACATGAACTGGACTACAACAGTCATGATCACAACAATGAAACAATTATCATGACAAAAGAGCTGACTATATACTTCAAGATATTCCATGCATCATAATAATGTTTTGAGACCACATCAAAGCATCAGGTCCACCTACCCACCAGTCCGAGGAGAGTCATGGACACGGTTGTCCACTGGGTTGCGGTCCGAGAGTGGACGATAGCCGAGCGACGCTAGTCGCAGGACTGCGCGGGGGGGGGGTCTTTCCAGATCCAGCGAGTGAGGACTGGTCTATGATGGGGTAAGGTGTATGGGGACTTTCTGCTGTCGGTGTGGGGGGAGGTTTTCAGTGCGACTGTGACCTGTGGAAGTGTTGATGTTGGTGTGGATTGATTACACTGCCGGAGTGGCAGCATTCCTCTCTGATCCTGGAGTGAGACTGGCGGTCAGAGGCGGGTCTATCTTTCAGAAGGTTACCACAATGTCGCGCCTGTGTGAGGCCGACCTCTTGCCCTTGAACCTGAGTGAGTGAGTGTCTATCTTTTCAGAAGGTTGCCGCAATGTCGCGCCTGTGTGAGGCCGACCTCTTGCCCTTGAACCTGTGCATAGTGGGATGAGACTGTGGTGTGATGTTGACTATATTTTCCCATTGTAATCATTGTGGGGGGTTTTCGGGGGTTGGGTTTTATTTTCATTGTTTGTTGCGTAATTAAAATTGTGTTTTTCATTTATTCCTCCCTCAGTGTCATTTATTCATTTGTTGTTTGTCTCTATTGTTCATTTGTGTTGCCAGGAAGTGGCAATTGAGGTTTTGCATGAAAACCTCTCCAGGTTAGTTAAAGTGTTAATCATCTTCACTAAATAAAAATAGAACTCGCGACAATGGTGAGCATTTAAATTAAATATTTATTAAATTAACCCTGGTGCATCCGCGACACACACACACACACACACACACACACACACACACACACACACACACACACACACACACACACACCCAAAGATGTTTGTTTCAGGTAAGGCCAGAAAAAATGCTTGGGTTTCAGTTACATTGCAAAAAGGTGGTGGGGTGGTAGGTCAGCATGAAAATGTGTAGTTTGTTTGTCTTTTGTTTTTGTTTTTTTAATTTACATGAGGCCAGATTGACATGAAAAGTTAGTTAACTGAAAACACGTGAAGGTGAAGAGTGTAGGGCAGGGAGGATGGAATGACATGCTGTTTATTGTTTACCATCAATTTGTGGGCTCCCCCTCCCCACTCCCCCTCCCTCCCTTTTTTCTCTTTTTTTTCTTCTTCACATCCCCCCCCCCCCTTTTATTCTAAGGCAGTAAATATTATAAACCCACTTTTATTGTCCTGCTATTTTCTAAACGTTCTTCCATGATGCAAAAGAAAAGAAAGTGGTAAACAACACATTTCATGCTGCCCCATCTTCACTGCCCCATCTTCACTGCCCCATCTTCACTGCCCCATCTTCACTGCCCCATCTTCACTGCCCCATCTTCACTGCCCCATGAGTACTTGTGAAATCCAGTATTTAAGTTAAAAGAAATATGTTTCTCAGTTTAAAAAAATTCGATTTCAATCAATCAAGGGTAAAAAACGCACCTGGAAAACAGCTGTAAACCAATGTACAGTGACATAGTTATGTCCCTCCCACCTCTAAATGTACAAAATGTCCTGTAATTCACTAGAGTACAATGTGAAGATTACTCACACCAAATATCATGAAGATAGATAAAAAAAGCAGTGGAACAACTTGTACCAAAGTTAAGGTGCATTGGAAGATAGAGAAAATGGAGAAAATCATAAATGAAACACAAGGATGCTTCTAAGTATTCACTTTTGATATGATTTGACTCCTGGACTGCCTAGTATTCACGAGGATAATAGGATTTGCCTCCTACATGATTCTGCAGTTCAATGTCTTCACTAATCTTTTACATTTAATTACCTCTTTCTCTCTTTTTCACTGAAATTGCTCAAATCTCATCACTCTACTACAGTAGCCAATAGCTATCTCGTTCCAAAACTCACTCTGCCTATCCTAATGATGACAAATCCCTTCTCATTGGCTGGAACATGCATATTTATGTGACCTTTATAAATATTCATGAGTCAACAGGTTTTCTGTCAGTATAAGGAATGTTGAAGTTGTGCATGAGATTGGTATGTAAACAAATGAGCTATATGACAGTTTTTCTATCAGAACAGACGAGATTGGTATGTAAATATGACAGCTTTTCTACCAGAACAGACGAGATTGGTATGTAAACAAAGGAGCTATATGACAGTTTTTCTATCAGAACAGACGAGATTGGTATGTAAACAAAGGAGCTATATCAGTATATGACAGTTTTTCTATCAGAACAGATAAGATTGATATGTAAACAAAGGAGCTATATGACAGTTTTTCTATCAGAACAGACAAGATTGATATGTAAACAAAGAAGCATTATGAAAGTTTTTCTATCAGAACAGACATACTTCTTTTTCACACACAGGTTATTATACTTACAAAATATGTTTTAAAGTTATTCCAATTCAATTTTTGCCTGATGAAAGCTGGGAATGTAAAGAAAAATGATTTGGAAAGGTGATAGTATAACATGAAAATTTACATCTTTGCTATATTTTCATCAATTTCTCACCAGTACATAGCCTTAAAACCACAATTTTTCTGGGCGCCCAACATGGCTACACATGCACACTCGAGTGCACACATGCTCACGCACACACACGCATGCACCTCACACACACACAAGTTCAGAGTTGCTCAAGATAATGGCTAGTTGAAATTTTTTTTTAAAGTAAAACACTTGATGCTGTTTCCAAGTAATATTTATGTTCTCAGCTCCCTGACTTTTGTAGGGAAAAAGAAGGAATGATTGAAAGGTTAAATGATGAGAGAGAAAAACAGATTAAGTAGGTAGGCCTGACTTTAGATTTTTGTGTGAAACTTCACACATATTGTGTGTGTGCGTGTGTGTGTGTGTGTGTGTGTGTGTGTGTGTGTGTGTGTGTGTGTGTGTGTCTGTGTGTGTGTGTGTGTGTGTGTGTGATTGGGTGTGTCTGTGTGTGTGTGCGTGTGTGTCTGTGTGTGTGATTGTATTTATATGTTATTGTGTGTGTGATGGTGTTTATATGGTGTGTGTGTGTGTGTGTGTGTGTGTGTGTGTGTGTGTGTGTGTGTGTGTGTGTGTGTGTGTGTGTGTGTGTTTGAGGAAATGTTATGTGTACAGTAGATTCTTCTGAACATAAATCTAAATTTCTCTGTTGATTAAAATGCATTTTCCTTATTGAGTGCTTACATGGAAGATGGGACAGCACACCTTTCTTGCTTTCTTTATTATCTTTTTTATGATGTATAGAAAGAATGATGCGTTGGCAGGGAAAATGGGGCCGATCAGGTTATCCTAACCACAACTGTTTTCTTCTGGTTTTTGCCTGTTAGGTACAGGCAGTCAGCATTTTCTTCTAGATATAAACCAATTTTTGCCTGTTAGGTACAGGCAGTCAGCATTTTCTTCTAGATATAAACCATTTTTTGCCTGTTAGGTACAGGCAGTCAGCATTTTCTTCTAGATATAAACCATTTTTGCCTGTTAGGTACAGGCAGTCAGCATTTTCTTCTAGATATAAACCATTTTTTGCCTGTTAGGTACAGGCAGTCAGCATTTTCTTCTAGATATAAACCATTTTTTGCCTGTTAGGTACAGGCAGTCAGCATTTTCTTCTAGATATAAACCATTTTTTGCCTGTTAGGTACAGGCAGTCAGCATTTTCTTCTAGATATAAACCAATTTTTGCCTGTTAGGTACAGGCAGTCAGCATTTTCTTCTAGATATAAACCATTTTTTGCCTGTTAGGTACAGGCAGTCAGCATTTTCTTCTAGATATAAACCATTTTTTGCCTGTTAGGTACAGGCAGTCAGCATTTTCTTCTAGATATAAACCAATTTTTTAAAAGTTTTAACTGAAAGTACTTTGTAATACAAAAAAACAATCCTCCAAAAATGCAAATATCTGTATTAGTCTACAAGATATGACATTTTCAAAATTTGCATCACGGTTTTGTGATTTTTAGACATGAAAAAGTATTAGAAGCAAATTTCAGTAAACACTTCCATTTGCTAGTGCACCTGTTGAAGAAACAAAATGTGTCTCAGGACAAGAGTGCTTCAACTTCAGGGGAACCACTCAACTAAAAATGAGACTTGATACAATGTGGTATCCAGTAAAGCTGCGTGAAATACCAAGTTTGATGCATCATATACTCCTCTATTGACACTGAAACCCCCTCAAATCAGCTTTGCTATTTGCCAACTACTGGTAGAGACTGGGTCTATAATTTTTATTTTCATTTAGTAATTAATTTCATTTTTAAGAGCTTGAGATGGATCAAAGTTGAGAAAAAAGTGCAAGATGTCACAGGGAACCATTAGGAGGGATTTTGCATTAAAAACAACTGTAGTGTACCTTTTTCGCTAGTAAAGGCATGTACTTTCATTCAGGCTTTTCTCCGTTCTTATGCATTTGTCTTGTGCTACATGAAGTCAAAGATTATAGGTTACACATCTGCATTATCTCCCTTTTAGACCTCTCCTGCTTGTCTGCTTGCATACAAAGATTATAGGTTACACAAAGATAGCTCATGCCGAGCTTTTGCTCTATAAAGTTACAAGACGCTGCACCTAGCGGCGAGAGTAGGGGTGAATCAAGGAAAGTGTACTCACACCGCTTAGTGACAAGGCGGCGAAGAAAGCTGCCTGCTGATTGGATGATTCTATTCAGGGAGCCAATCAGAGGACTGCTTTCGTGTAGATATGGCGTTTATGTCTACGCTTTGGACAATTCAATGGCGGCAGCTCTCTCCAGTTCGCGCAGAAAAAGCTATATTTTGGGTTACTAGAAACCCATCCAAAGAAAATGTAAGCCATGAACAGCATTAATTTATCAAAGCTGTATGTTGAATGCATCAAAAGGTATTGAAAGGTCCTACTTTTTAACAATCGAAATGCAGGTTACATGGACACGCTTGATTGTAACTATAAATCTTTGCGGAAGCGGCAACTGAACTCACTTAATCGAATGATTTTCTGACAACAAATCACCTTCTTGACAGGTATGTATTGCTTTGCATTTCCTAAAGATATTCCACAGGGGTGTATACGTTGATAAACAAGCTTGCATTCTTAGATAATAATGAAACTCTGCATCTGGAGGCTGAAGTTGGCTGTGGATCCCATACCCAAGCATGTTGGCGATGGACTGCCGCCTCTGCCTGTGTTGCTGTCACTGTTGACATGCAGGAAGAAAGCGAGAGGGCTGCAGTGTGGCTTCCTTTTGATGGTCAGCTGCTCTGGCTGCTTTCAAGGCAAGGTGTGAGAATCACTCTTTCAGAGCAAACCATTCCTGAATAAACCTTTGATTTACAGCTGAATTGTCACGCTTTTTCTTCCAACACCGTTTGTTGTAAAGTTAAATTCAATTGCTGTTTACGCATGTATACACGCAGAAGGTGCAAACATGCCTCGATTCATGCACAGACAGCCTGCAGAAACACATGGTGTAATTCCATTCGTGTGTGAATATTCTTGGTGCCTGCAGAAACACATGGTGTAATTCTATCCGTGTGTGAAATATTCTTGGTGATCATCTATGATGCATCTATCCCTCTGTATAACTATTAGGTTTGGTTCAACGTTTGCCAAAGCAAAAGTAGAAAATTCCCTTCCTTTGCTCTATCTACAACATATTCCTGACAGCACACACCTAGTGCTCTCCGCTCTTGCTTGAGTACACGGGCAGCCGCTCAGTCTTTATTCGCTTGTTGAAACCATGTCTTTAGACAGGCGTGCATGTTTTGGGGTTGGATGATGTGCGAGGCGCAGTGCCGTGGTTCTATCCCTGGGACGGGAAGAATCTGGATTTATTGAAAGGAGAGCAAAGATACAGACGTGGACATAACGAGTTTGCCAAGATATGACACGTCAGTACAGAAGGCAGCATACCGGATTTCTCATGTTGCCCGAGTGTCACAGTTGGTGTAGGTGGGAACGGTTCGCACCACCAACCGGACAGAAAAAAAATGATATGGGAAATTCCTTCCTTAGTCAATCACTTTTAAGAAAGAAGACTCCGCAAACCGAATTTTACATAAAACCATAGACTCGTACAGACAGATAAACATCTATACACCACAAGCTGCCTCCAAAAACTATCTCACTACATGATTACAAACTGAGAAGAAAAACCCAAATTTACCAATTTAAAAAGCTTTAAAAACTCGCATGGCGGGCTTTCAGAGTTAAAAAGCTCTTAGTATCGTATTTACTTCCAATACTACTCTTCCTTGCGAAATAAAACCAGGCTCAAAATCTATGAGTGAACTTATGTGGAAATAAGATTTGTTTAGTGCAGAAAGGTCACAGTTCAGGAACTCCAGCGAAGTTGGGTTTGGACCACTGCCTGCAGTCTTGGACCACTGCCTGCAGTCTTGGACCACTGCCTGCAGTCTTGGACCACTGGCTGCAGTCTTGGACCACTGGCTGCAGTCTTGGACCACTGGCTGCAGTCTTGGACCACTGGCTGCAGTCTTGGACCACTGCCTGCAGTCTTGGACCACTGGCTGCAGTCTTGGACCACTGGCTGCAGTCTTGGACCACTGCCTGCAGTCTTGGACCACTGCCTGCAGTCTTGGACCACTGGCTGCAGTCTTGGACCACTGGCTGCAGTCTTAGACCACTGCCTGCAGTCTTGGACCACTGGCTGCAGTCTTGGACCACTGCCTGCAGTCTTGGACCACTGCCTGCAGTCTTGGACCACTGGCTGCAGTCTTGGACCACTGCCTGCAGTCTTGGACCACTGGCTGCAGTCTTGGACCACTGCCTGCAGTCTTGGACCACTGCCTGCAGTCTTGGACCACTGGCTGCAGTCTTGGACCACTGCCTGCAGTCTTGGACCACTGGCTGCAGTCTTGGACCACTGGCTGCAGTCTTGGACCACTGGCTGCAGTCTTGGACCACTGCCTGCAGTCTTGGACCACTGCCTGCAGTCTTGGACCACTGTCTGCAGTCTTGGACCACTGCCTGCATTCCTGTGGTGTTTGCTGGTGCAGAACTCCAAGCTGCCAGGATCCTGGAGCTGTTTCCATGGTGATGATGCTTACCTCGAGTTGTCTCCTTTCAAACCACTGGGAAAATCCTGTAACTGTCAGGAGAGTGAAGACACCCTGCATAGTTGCTGAACCTTCTTGTCACTAGCCATCATAGGGATGTTCATTCCTCGTCAGTGGTACTAGACTCCGAGCCTCTGCGTTTGTGGTCACATACCCATACAGGACTGGTCATGTGACAAAAGTGTGAAGTGAACAAGGGTCCAGATTTGGCTGACAAGTTACTATCTAAGAGCTTTATAGAAACACAACATTCATCAGGATCAGTCATGGTGTATTCTGCAGCCATATATTTTATTTGAAATATTGGATGACAATCCACAGCAACTGAAGCAGATGTAGAGAGAAGCTCAGCTGAGAGGACCGTGAGAAGCTGTACCTGTTCTTTCAGAATTAAAAACATCAAACATTTGAATCTCTCTATACTGGAATACATGCATAATCAAATCATTAACATTTTAATGTTTCATCTCACAGAATGAAAATCATCCCTAATGTGACCCCCACAAATGGTTTTCCCTTTATTATTACATGTATAATTATTATTTCCCTTTTCTATTGTCTGTAGCAGACGACGTTTTGGGCCTGTTCTCGATTTCTAAATCTAATTACCTCCCCTTACTTGGATAGGTATGTCGTCACGGGGTGACGTGGAAGAGAAAGGAACTGTTCTACAAGGTTTTTGTGCCCGAGGGGATTTGGCGTGATCTGCGTTCCGTTGGATGGTGTCTGTATAAACCAGGGAGTTGTGGATTGGAGATGGAGGAGGAGGAAGATGAAGAGGAAATGGTGTCAGAGGTGGGATTTGAACCCACGCCCACATGGTGGTGAGGATGCTCCCAGAGCAGAAACCAGGAGCCGGGATGTGACCAGCAGGGCGATACTGCCATCAGGTGGGATCAGTAAATTAGAGTTAGATTGTAACCATGGCAAGCCCGCCAACAAGGGAAGACTTTTATAGATTAGTTGAAGAACTTAATATACTGAAGGTTAGGGAAGAAAAGATAGTTGTGATCCAAAAAGAGAAAAGTGTTCAAAAGTTTAGGGGTGGCTCTGACAGTGTTCGTGATTTTGTCTCAGAGATTAGAGCTGTGATGGCCGTTCCAGAATCCCTGTACGACAGACGCCCCCTCCAGTTGTCCCACCACCGACCGCCCCACCTCCAGTTGCTCCACCTCCAGTTGTTACCCCTGCAGCACGCCCACTGGCTACACCAGCTCCTGTGGTCAAGCCAGTAGTCACAATACGTCGGTCATCCAGGCCAAACAAGGGCTTGAGGAAACCCTACAAGTAGTGCGAGCCATTTTGTTCTTGAATCCTGATTTTCTGTTGTATTTGCATGTTTGCAAATTGTTCACGACTTGGGAGCAAGTGTGGTTACTGCAGGTACATGTTGGATTTTTATGATGTGTTTGGTATGATTTTCTTTTTATCATGCATTGTTGAGTATGCATTTTGATGTTATGTTGGCATTGCCTGGGATGGATGGGTCTCAGTAACCAATGATTGTTTGGTAATTTTGTAGTTGAGGATTGTTCACTTGATGTGTCTTGTATGTCAACAAGTGAGTTTGCTCCCCTGAGCAAGAGTGATTACAGATGATGTTCTGTCTGGTTACTAATTCTTTTACTAGACAAACTGTCAGAAAGGATGTTGTCTTAGTGATTGTGGTCTAATACACCAAGTATCCTGCAAGCAGTCATTTGGGAGTTGCAGAATAGTGGTTCTGTGGATATGACACAGTAATTCTGAAGATAACTTACTGGCACCTTAATTGGACAGTATGTGTATCCATAGCATAACGCTCAAGAATACTTGTTGTCAAGTTAGATGGGGTGCAGTTCCCCAGGGTTGATGGAGTAATTTCTTTCATTTTCTTGCTCATGAGTTCATTTTAAAGATGTTCATGTTGCATGTGAGGCTTAAATGCCAGCGAAGATTTGCTCGGGTGTTTTCAGAAGATCAGTGGTATCTGCTCTGAATTCTGATGGGATTTCAAAGTGTTTACGTGGCAACATTGGTGGCGTTTGTAGGACATGTTACTTTTGTGTATATTTGTACAAATTTGCTTTCTTTTGACCAATTCATGGTTCAAATTTTTTTAATCTGCTGACGGATTGGTCACTCAAACTTCATTTTTGCAAAAGATTTTTTTGTGTGTGTGCTAATTTTATGGAGACCATAAATTCTGGCGGGGAAGATGTGTGACCCCCACAATTTTTTATTTTTTTTGAAAAAAGGACGTAAATGTATGTACATGAACAGGATCAAGACTAACATCCAGTCTTGCGACTTAAACGCGCACGAATTTAGAGGCTGATCAAGTTATTCTCGAGACCGAACAGTCAGTTACTTTCTTCGCACCCGTGCTGCTTGCCCGTGCTGGTCCAGCCTTGTTGATGACCTGCTGCGAGTCCTCGTGCTGCCCGCGTGGCCCGAGATGTCGCCGGGTTTGTTGTGTCTGGCGGCGGCTGGGTGACGGTTGACCCCCACAAATGGTTTTCCCTTTATTATTACATGTATAATTATTATTTCCCTTTTCTATTGTCTGTAGCAGACGACGTTTTGGGCCTGTTCTCGATTTCTAAATCTAATTACCTCCCCTTACTTGGATAGGTATGTCGTCACGGGGTGACGTGGAAGAAAAAGGAACGGTTCGAAAAGGATTTTTGTGCCCGAGCGGATTGGGGTGATCTGCGTTCCGTTGGATGTTGTGTGGAAGCGGTCCTGAGGTGAAGTTATGAATTTGAGAGTAAAGAGAATGGATTGAGTCTTTGGATACCATGATTTCCTCTCGTTCTCCTCTTTTATTTCTGTGGGCCATCCGGTCACACTAAGTCAAGCACTCTCTTAGGCTCATACTTCGCGTACATTTCCCCCTCAAAATGAGAAAAAGTAACGCACATACAGTGCTCTCCTGATAAGCCGAAGGGAGGTAGGGGTGGTTGGGGGGGAGGTAGGGGTGGTTGGGGGGGAGGTAGGGGTGGTTGGGGGGGAGAGGGGTGGTTCCGGGCCAAAAGGTCAGTGTTATCTAAGGTTTGTGTCATCCAAGGTTCGGATATGACGAATTTTCCAGCCTCATCTTGGTGTTCATGTTATCAGAGGTAACATATTTTGAGTTATCAGAGGTATGAAGAAGTTGACCTTGTCCGAAATGGAGACTTATTCACTAGTATGGATACTGAGAAGTGTCTTAAAGACATTGCAAAATTTAATACTTTTTGAATTTCGATAAACATCACATGCTGTTTACTTTGACTGCTGCACACATCATGTATCATGCAGAGGTACATGTTTTTCAGCATGTAGTGTTTTCTGCAGCATGATTCATAACTACGATGGTGCACATATTTATCATGTACTGAGACTGAGAGTCATAAACATGTACAAGTGCTGAGTAATCATGTAGTCACCTCACAAAAATGACACAGATAAACAAAGGTACATCATAAAGAGGACAGCACATGCATAGCCTGGCATGTACATGCAGGTTTCAAGGAACAAAGCCACTTACCACTTAAGGTACACACAGGACAAAATTATTTACTTGCTCTTCAGTGAGAGAGGGTCTGCTTTCTTCTCTGTATGACTGCCTCTCCTCTCCATGACAGCCTCTCACGCCTGCATACTATTGTTTCCAAGTGATTCCCTAAAAGCCTGACACGGTGCCATGGCCTTGAGAGGAGAACTTCCTGGATTGAGACAGAACATCTCCAAGAGTGGCCATGCCAGACTATTTATGTCTGACAGCAGACATCGGAGGAGCGTTGACAGGTTGATCTGTTTCTGGCCACAGGTATGCAGCTAGGTGTTGTGGTGGAGACCTTGACATTATTTTCGTGTTTCTTGTGCTTCTCAGGAATACGTTATCAGAGGAGCTGAAGACATCCTCAAGATATCCGAGGTTTCCTGATATTCGAGATTTGAGTTCAGAGGAGACAAAAAATGCTTTCAATTATCCGAGGTTTCTCCTTATCCAAGTTTGTGTTAATCAAGGAAAATTTGTTGAAATAAAGAATGCAGCTGGCCCAGGACAGAGAATCATTTCGACTTAACCAAGGATTTGTGTTAAGCGAGTTTGTGTTAAGTGGGGAGCACTGAACTGTAGAAATCCCCTTAGCTACATCAGTGGATGTCCTATGCTGATCTGGAGTACAGAATAAATTAAGTAAGAGACACACACTTAAGAAGTCACCCTTGCTACATCAGTGCGTTTAGCTCTCACCTCAGGGCTGTAGTGGATGCCCCATGCTGATCTGTTGAGCAGGATCAATTAAATGTAAGCAGGAGACACATTCAGTGCAACCCACTTAACACGAACTCGCTCAACACCAATGTTCCGATAAGCTGAAATAATTCTCTGTCCCCCGCCAGCTACGCTCTTTATTTCAACAAATGTATCTCGCTTCACACAAATTCGGTTAAGACGAAACCTCGGATAATGCGAAGCGTTTTTCTGTCCCCTGAGAACACAAATCTTGGATACGGCGAAACCTCGGATAACTCGAAACGTTTTTATGTCCCCTGTGAATGTATACCTCGGATTAGACGAAACGGGGGAAACCTGGAAACTTTTTTCAGCTCCTCGAATAACACATTCATCAAGAATGAAAAGAAAGATAATAAAGTCAAGGTGGCTTCACCACAACAACTCTCCCAGGTGCGACCAGCTGCTTTCCGGTGGCTGCAGAGGCCTGAGCGGTCCTGAATTCTGCAACAGGTCAGCCTCTCAACGGCCCTCTGATGTCTGCTGACAGACATTAGTTGTCTGGCACGGCCGCTCTTGCAGATGTTCCATCTCAATCCCCTGCCTGTTTTTCCCTCTGTGACTTTGTGTATCAGTTAACTGATGGAATCATTTGGAAACATTGTTCTTGATTATTGCAATGTGCGAGGGTGTGAGAGGCAGTCATGTATGTAGTCTTACAATGTCTTCAACATACTTCACCAGTATCTATACTAGCGAATAAGTTTCCATGTCGGATAAGTTTAACTTCTTTGTACTTCTGAATACCCAAAATATTAGTTATAAAGTTCACTTGTTAATACCTCGGATAACACAAAGTCGATGCTGGAAAATTCGTCTTATCCGAACCTCGGATAACACAAACCTTTTTGTACACCCCCTAGAGGTTCGGCTTATCCCAACTGCACTGTACTAAAGAAATCTCTAAGCGAAATCAGTGCATTAGTACTCACCTTAGCAATGTTGTAGACGCCCCAAGTCGATCTGGTGCTCAGGATACATTGAAAAGCAAATATCTTACATGCACGTCAGCTGGCAAAAGCAAAGTTCTTCCACACCTTCCTTCATGGCAGAACAAGTGTGCTCTTAAAATACCCGTCTGTCCATCCAGCCATGTATTCATGATCTTGCATGATCATCCTTGTTCTTCTCCAGGTGGGAAGTGACCAGATCCCATGACCATTTAACAAGGAGCCTAAACATCAAGGGAGGGATGGATGGTGTTTTACGGCCAATCAGCCTTTGAAGGCTATGTAAGGCCATTAACCACGAAAGTCACTAGAATATCTAGGGATGGATGAATGAACGGATGGATTGAGTTTTATAGCTCATCAGCCTTTGTAGGTTATGTAAGGCCATTTAAGCACGAAAATCACCAGAAAAGTTCCAAGTAAGCGCAAATTAAGTCTGGGTGTCCACGTTTATTTGCCACTTACGTATCGTGTAGGGAGATGCGGTGGGTCTACTTTGACCCCCAACCCACAGGGGTACTCAACATCTAGGGACCCCCCTGTAAGTCGGAGGTAAAAACAGACTCACGGTGTCTCCCTGTAATATTTATGAAAGGAGAGTGTTTCAGGGAGTCTTGGTTTGCCAACTCCAGTGGCAAGGGAAGTCCTGCAAGGGTTGTCATGCCCTCACCCATCCATCCTGTCCACCTGTATGCTTTGCATTGAATTCTTGGGGGTTCGCTGTATGCACCCACTTACTTGCATGGATCAAAACTTCACGGAGAGAAGTTTTAGACTGCGATGCCAGATCTGCTTGAGCCATTTTAGGCTGGCCGAGAACTCAGTCCAGATTCAAGAGCTGTGACCTGAGATCATGCATACAGCCCTTCCTTGGGTGAATTCTTATGGCTGAATAAGCTTAGTAGTTTTAGTGTTCTCTGTTTAATCAAAGTGGCGTTCTGTGATGCAGTGTTAAGAAACTGTTGAGTTTGAAAAAAAAGTTGCATTTTAGGAGTAGCTTTCCTATCGTGCTAGCTCAATTAAATCTCTGAAAGTAAGTAATGGTTTAGTTACGCCTTGCTCTTTACACATGGTGTGGTTGTGTGTCTGTGCGCACATGCACGTTTTGATTGTGCATGCATGTGTAAATATTGAGAGAGCGAGAGTGATAGAGTGAGTGAAAGAGCGAGCGAGCTAGAGGGAGAGAGAGACACACAGAGAGAGAGATATAGAAAAAGACAAAGATTGAGACAGAGGCTGACGAGCACACACATACACTCACACATGCACGTACACGTATGCACGCGCACACACATACAGACAGAGGTATAGATGAAGATGGACACAGCAAGGCAGACTTTAAAGTTCAAGCACACCTCACATGCACACCAGGCATCTTGCATGTTGACATCACATTGTCCAACTCCTGTGACAACTTCTTGAGATGGGCAGAAGCTTAGCTGGCCCATGGAACAGCCCTGTCTTTGTGTCTTCTGGGTGCCTGTCCCACCCTGGGTGACTTGTGCACAGCAGCAGTGCTCTGGTTCATTGCAGCTAACTAAACTCACAGTAAGCACACTCCTTTTTCAAGATAAACTCCCAGTAAGCACACAATGGCGAACCTTGTCAATATTACAGGATGGATGGATGGATGGAAATTTATGGCCTATCAGCCTTGTAGGCCATGTAAGGCCTTCAAGCATGAATATCTCAAGAACAATTTTAGAGTAAACACAAATCAAGTCCCGATGTCCCTATGTATCCGCCTCTTAGGAATCGCGTAGGGAGACGCGGTGGGTCTATTCTGACCCGCATCCCACAGGGGGCTGTCAATATTACAGGACAAACTTTTAAGCAGAAGTTCAAAATAAGTGGCTGTCCTGGCCCCCAAGGTATATCTCTGTTCCATCAAGCTCCTTTTCCACTAGATACTTCACCTGTTCACAACAACAGATTACAGCAAGTGCTGATCCTGACATCCAGTCCTGTAGCATGCCTAGGGCTTATGTGGCACTCATCACAAATGGGAGAAAAATGGCTCTTACCACTCGATGTTACTCTTATCAGCTGGACCCCCTGGCTGCTGGGATTTGGGGGCCTACTCCTGCAGCCCAACCAGGGCTGGTTGGACCCAAGGAGCCAATTTGACCACTGGGGATCCACCACAAAGTTTTAACCTTCAGTGTGCTGACTGCCGTACAATGAAACCCAAACATATATCTGCAAAGACGTGTTTAACATTCATTCTGGCAAAAGGTTTCAATTGTGGTAGTATACTGTGTGTATACTGGTCTACATGGCTATTTCCTCTCTTGTTGTCTTGATCAACAACACCACACAGATAGTAATAACAAACACAAGATTCATAAGGCAAACTTTATTTCATCAAAGACACAATTACAGACAAAACTGCATCAAATGACTCTTGTGACAACAGGAATAAAAACATGACAGTTTATGATTTTAAAAAAAGTTTGTGATTTGCTCAAGGCAGATCATCAATGACAGTGTTCTTTGGGGCTGGGAGAGATGGATTTTATGGAAACATGTCACACAAAGATAGAGAGTTTCCTTTAGGGCTGAGAGTGGGGGACTTCAGGGAAAACATGTCTCTCTCTCTCTCTCTCTCTCTCTCTCTCTCTCTCTCTCTCTCTCTCTCTCTCTCTCTCTCTCTCTCTCTCTCTATGATTTTGACAGGACAGGAATTATGTTGAGGGCATGGGACATAAATTTAAATCCAGGCCCAATTGAGAGAGAAGAAATGCTGGTGATGCTGTCTGATTTGGAATCATCCTTGGCAAAGAAACTTTCAGAGAATTTGGAGAGGGAAATGAAAAAAATTAGAGAAGACTTCAGGGGATTGGCTGAGAAAGTGACTGAAATTGAGAAGAATGTGGTGAATATTGGAGAAAGGATAGATAGGCAGATTGAGCAGCTAGACAGGGTAGAGGAAAGACAGGATGGGCTAGAATTTCTGATGGGTGAACTGACCGAACGTGTGGAACAGCAAGAAATCAGAGATCGAAGGGACAATATTCTGCTGTACGGTGTCGAGGAGTCAGAAGAGGGCGAGAGCTACGAACAGTCCGTGCAGAAGGTGCTAACAGTGGTCAAGGACGTGCTCCCCAAGCCACTGCAGGAAAGGGATATTGTGCGAGCACATCGTGTGGGGCGGCCTGCAGCAGGCAAAACGAGGCCACTGATCGCTCGACTGGTCAGATCATCGGACAAGATGTGTATTCTTCAGAGGAGACGGGAGCTACGAGAGAGGGGCATCGGGGTGGCCAGTGATCTTACTGCCCGACAACGCGAGGAGCTCAGCCAGGCCAGACAGGAGGGCTATTTTGCCTACTTTAAAGGCGGCAAGCTCCACAAAGAACAACGAAGGCAGCCTGTCAACACAAGGCCGCTCACTCGCTCCGTCGTGAGGGCGAGGAGCGGAGCAGACACGTAGGGACACGGCCCGGCCCAGTCATCTACCCACTGTAATGAAGGTAACAACCCAGACGCTGAGTTACCAAAAAACTTTCGTTTACTTTCATGGAACACTGAGGGAATATTAAGTAAGTTCGATGACCCAGACTTCGTCCAGTATTTACAGTCGTTTTCCTTCGTTCATCTCTGCGAGACTTTCGTAGAATATATAGATCTTAGAGATGCCTTTCAGGATTTCTCATTACACATTTTGCCTGCAAAAAAATTATCTTCACGCGGTCGTAGATCGGGCGGTATCCTGTGCCTTGTGCTTAAAGATTTGGAGAAGTATATTGTCAGACTGAAATGTAACTATGATTTCATCGTGTTCAGAGTGAGTAAGATCTTGTTGCACACCGTTAGAGACGTGCTTCTGTTCTGTGTATATGTGCCACCTTTGGCGTCTCCGTATTATGATAGTATGGATGAATCAAATGGTATATTCTATTTAGAAAGCTGCATTAACGATATGTTAGACAAGCATGAAGATGTTTCTGTATTGCTCTGCGGTGACTTTAATGCGAGGACTGGAACATGTAATCTGCTCAATTATAGTGTGGGAGATACGCTGGGAAATGTGGCGGAGGAAGCACGAGTTTCAGATGATGGAATTGTCAATGGATATTGGGCATAGTCTACTGTCACTTTGTGTTGCTTTTGACCTGACCATATTGAATGGGTTGATAGATGAGGAAAGTTCCCGTAGATATACTTATGTGGGCTCAAAGGGTAGTAGCGTGATAGATTACATCATAGCCACAGAGGATGTTCTTCCGTTGTGTAGATCACTGAATGTGCGTGAAACTGTACTGTCTCCTCATATGAAACTTGAATTGACCATGGGTAGTCAACCGGTGTCACAGGAAATAGAGACAGAGAAAGTGAGTGTACAAACCAAAATAATTTGGAATGGTCATTTAGTAGATGACTATGTCAATATGGTCGGGGAAGGCCTTGCAGAGTCTGGAGTGAATGAATTGCTGGAAGAAAGTATAGTTGATGTAGATGCTGCCACCAGAATCATTTCAGAATCAATAGTGAGTGCAGCGGATTTCATGAAGAAAACTTTCAGGACTGCAAATAGGAATAAGCGCAGATGGTTTGATGCTGAATGTTTTCAATGCAGGAAAGAAACTAGAAAATGTCTACGGAATTATCTTAGAACACATTCTCAGTTGGATAGGGTCTTGTTTTTAAAAAGCAGGAAACGATACAAGAAACTATTAGAACAAAAGAAGAATGAATACAGGCAAATAATAACAACGAACTTAACTGATAATGTAATGGATACACAGCTGTTTTGGAAGCAGGTACGATCCTTGTGCAACAAAAGTAAGATATCTTCAGGCATTCCTTGTGAGGCATGGGTACGACATTTTCAGGAAGTGTTTCAAGCCCCACTTGAGTTACCAGGCACAGAGGGTACAACCATACAGTCTTCAGGTGACAACATTACGGAACGAAACTCAGATTTGCTAGATGCAAACATTACTCTTTTGGAAACAACAGAGGCAATTAATCAACTGAAAACGGGAAAAGCGGCAGGTACAGACAATATCCTTGGAATTATGATTAAGAGTACCTCAGGTGTTCTAACCCCTTACCTGTACAAACTGTTTAATGCCATTTTCTGTGCAGGCTCGTTCCCGAGGCAGTGGGCAGAGTCTATTATTGTCCCGCTACATAAAAAAGGCTCGCCCATGGACCCTAATAACTATCGTGGTATATCCTTGACTAGTAATCTCAGCAAAGTGTTCATACACATCTTAAAGAACCGTATACAGAATTGGGTGGATGATAATGAAATCATAGGTGAAGAGCAGGCGGGATTCAGAAGAGGTTATTCAACAATTGATCATGTGTTTGTACTGCACGGCTTGGTGAAGAGATATCTGTCAAGGAGAAAAAAATTATTTGTGGCATTTGTAGATTTTAGCAAGGCATTTGATACAGTAAAGAGACTTACCTTGTGGAGTATTCTTGAACGAATGGGCATGTCCACAAAAATGATACGGATGTTAAAGTCACTATATGTGAACCTAAAATGTTGTGTGAAATCCGATGAAACTATGTCAGAATTTTTTGAGTGTTTAGATGGTCTGAAACAAGGGTGTAAATTAAGCCCATTACTGTTTTCTCTTTTAATGACGTCTTTTGTGAAAGATATTAAGGAGAAGGGGAAACATGGGGTCCAGCTGATAGCAAACGGTGTCGAAATCTTTGTTCTCCTATTTGCTGACGATGTCGTTTTGCTATCAGACACTGTATCTGGTCTACAAAATCAAATAGATAACATGGAAGCAGCTGCGGACAGGCTTGGTTTACGGGTAAATGCACAGAAAACAAAGGTTATGTCATTTCGCTTGGGTGGTCACATTGCGAGACGCGAGGCGTGGTTCCTAAAGGGACAAAAACTGGAGATTGTGTCCGCGTACAAGTACTTAGGTGTTACTTTGTCAACAAAACTTGGTATAAATACAATGCTGTCGGACCTGGCGGGCAGAGGAAGAGCTGCAGCTTCGAGAGTTATGAGACTGTTTAGACAAATAGGGCATGTTACCCCACAGATATTCAATAAAATTGTAGATGCGCAAATTCAACCAATACTATTGTATGGAAGTGAAATTTGGGGGTTGGATGATTGCCATGTTATCGAAAGTGTGCATATATTTATGTTAAAGCAATTCCTCAATGTTAGCTCAAAAACCCCTACCACCTTTGTATATGGCGATACAGGAAGATACCCTCTGTACATCAATGCCATAATAAAAGCAGTAAAGTACTGGTTGAAGATTCTCAGAATGGACGAGAATAGATATCCACATATTGTATATAAAGCAATGTTATCTTGCGTTGATAGAAGTGAGAATTGGGCTACAAAGATTAAAGGAATTTTAACTACCTATGATATGATGCACATCTGGATAGCACAGGGAGTACATGATGAAAGGAATTTTTTGAGAGCACTGAAGGAGCGAATGATTGAGACGTTCAAAGAACGGTGGTTTTGCAAGTTGAGGGAAAGTCAAAGATTTGTGCTATATAGAGAAATCAAGACTAGTTTTGGTGTGGAAGAATATTTATTTGCATTGGATAAGAAAGTGTTCAGAGATTGCTTCATACGCTTCCGAATGGGTATTAGTGATCTTTCTGTACATAAGTTAAGGTACTTCTCAAATGTCGACGATACTTTGTGTCCTGGTTGCCGAGAGGTATTTGAAGATGAACGGCATTTTGTTTTGGGTTGCCCTGCTTTGTCTGAACTGCAGGGCAGATATTTGGCACAGTATGTTGATTGGAAAAGCACAGACCCTTTTGTACATCTTATGTTAAATAATGATGCTAGAGCGATAAGAGCGATTGCCACCTACTTGTACCATGCACACAGACAGCGGGAAGACGCGGTGCATTCGGTGACAAGTAATTCATTTTTCTTAGAATGAAGAAACGCTTAGGATGTGCGAGAATACCTCTCTCGCCAATGCACTGATATCGGTGTTGATTTGTTCAATTGTAATGGGCCGCTGGCCTGCACAATAAACAAGTTCGTTCGTTCGTTCGTTCGTTCGTTCTCTCTCTCTCTCTCTCTCTCTCTCTCTCTCTCTCTCTCTCTCTCTCTCTCTCTCTCTCACGAACAAGCGAACACACTCAATCTTTTAACAGTCCTCATTCACATTCCTCCATCTCTTACCTTTCAAGCATTACATATCCTATAATTTTTTTCTGCAGTACTTTCCTATTATCTGGACTGCAAAACCAATGTCTTGACTAAGTGCAATTAGACTTTTTTAAATAAGTATAAATAGTACTGTGGAGGGCATCATTGGTCATTTGCCACTTCTTTGTGTGATGAACAGCCACTTTTTTCTAAGTGAAACGTGAGTAATGACATCTTCCCTACACAGGGGCGGGATCAGCCTTATCTTTCTTCCCTCCAAGCTGATATATCACCTTTGTGTCTCCTCCCTCCCCAATCCCCACCCACAAAGAGCCAAAGCTCGCCTGTTAGGAGTCTCATGAAGGCATTTCAGGAGGTACCCAGGTCTTGCCGAGATAGATGCTTGGGTGTCACGTATTCAAAGGACCTGTGGGGTAGCCCTGTCCCTTTCAATTGACAGTTCATACAGTGTTGACGGTCATAGTTCCTTCATACAATGTACAGAAGTTTGGGCTAACTCTAAATGTAAAACGTCAGCAACCAAACCTTAAATATCGCATCTAGCGTCTTTGGAAGAGTTTGATTAGATCATCACTCTGCGGATGAAACCTGACTAGTTCCTTCGCCCCCATTAAATGAAATGGGGGGAAAGACATGCGATTAGGATTAAGTCTTGGAGGTCCAGAACCCCCACCCATTCGAAACCCCCCTCCCTTCAACCCTCACCTATTCCAAACCCCCTCCCTTCAACCCCCACCCATTCGAAACCCCCTTTCCTTCAACCCCCACCCATTCAAAACCCCCCTCCCTTCAACCCCCACCCAATCTAAACCCCCCTCCCTTCAACCCCCACATACTCCAAACCCCCCTCCCTTCAACCCCCACCCATTCCAAACCCCCCTCCCTTCAACCCCCACCCATTCCAAACCCCCCTCCCTTCAACCCCCACATACTCCAAACCCCCCTCCCTTCAACCCCACCTATTCCAAACCCCCCTCCCTTCAACCCCCACCCATTCCAAACCCCCCTCCCTTCAACCCCCACCCATTCCAAACCCCCCTCCCTTCAACCCCCACCCATTCCAAAACCCCCTCCCTTCAAACCCCACCCATTCCAAACCCCCCTCCCTTCAAACCCCACCCATTCCAAACCCCCCTCCCATCAACCCCCACCCATTCCAAACCCCCCTCCCATCAACCCCCACCCATTCCAAACCCCCCTCCCTTCAACCCCCACCCATTCCAAACCCCCCTCCCTTCAAACCCCACCCATTCCAAACCCCCCTTCCTTCAACCCCCACCCATTCCAAACCCCCCTCCCTTCAACCCCCACCCATTCCAAACCCCCTTCCCTTCAACCCCCACCCATTCCAAACCCCCCTCCCTTCAACTCCCACCCATTCCAAACCCCCCTCCCTTTAACCCCCACCCATTCCAAACCCCCCTCCCTTCAACCCCCACCCATTCCAAACCCCCCTCCCCTCAACCCCCACCCATTCCAAACCCCCCTCCCTTCAACCCCCACCCATTCCAAACCCCCTCCCTTCAACCCCCACCCATTCCAAACCCCCCCCCTTCAACCCCCACCCATTCCAAACCCCCCTCCCTTCAACCCCCACCCATTCCAAACCCCCCTCCCTTCAACCCCCACCCATTCGAAATCCCCTTCCCTTCAACCCTCACCTATTCCAAACCCCCCTCCCTTCAACCCCCACCTATTCCAAACCCCCTTCTCCCCAACCCCTAAACAGAGCCAGACAATGCTCGCCTGTGAGTCGCCCTGTGAAGACAACTTGGTGGGACACCCAGGTTTTGCTGAGATAGATGCATGGGAGTCACGCATTCAAAGGACGTAGGGTAGCCCTGTCCCTAGACAGTTCATACAGTGTTGATGGTCTTTAGTTCATTATAAACTGCAGAGCACTTTAGGTGGACACTAAACATAAAAAGTAAGCAACCAATCCTTTAACATTGCAACTAGGTTTTTTTTGCAAAGAGTTCATGCTCTCCATTTCCTTTTTTAACGAAAAAGATTTGCAACTAGAAATAAATCTCTGACACAAATCACTACGCAGAGCATCTGCGGCAGGATCCTGCACGGAGCGATAGGTGGACACCAGTAAGCACGACAGAGGAGACACTCATCGGCCTGTTTGGCGATGGGCGTGATGCGTTTACCACAGACACAGGACTTCTGGCGGCAGACTAAGTGATTGTACAAGACAGTTTCCTTAGGCCATGTCAAGAGATCGGTACTTGAGCATTTGGCGTTATCTCCACTTGGAAGACAACGACGGAACATGTAACAGGGTAGACAAGCTGGGGAAGATCGTATGGTTCCTTGCCTACTTGATCAAGACCTTTCAAACGCTGTATGAAGTGAATGGTTTCATTACAACTGTTCAAAGGCAGGCTTCCGCCAGTATCTCCCCAGCAAATCCATCAAATGGGGTATGCAAGTGTGTGTGATGGCTGAAAGGTTGACCGGGTATGTGACCAACGTTCCGGTCTACTCAGGTCTGGAAGGCATTCAAGAGAAAGGCCTAGCCCACAGAGTGGTCATGGACTTGGCAACCCCACATTTTGGCACACATTCGTCTGTATTCATGGACAATTTTTACACAGGGAGAGAACTCCAGATAGATCTGAGGAAACAGAGGCATTGAAGCCTGTGGGACTGTCCGAGCTAATCGGAAGGGTGGGCCAACAGCCATCATGTCTTGGCACTCAGAACGCCCCAGATCAAGCTTGCGTAGAAGGATGCACTAACCATACTAGACTTTGTTGTAGGAGAAAAGGGGGTAAATATTATGTGCATTAGCCTATGGCTTCATGATTTGAAAGAAGAAATTTAATGTAGATCCTGCCTAGGATTGTTGAGGTTTTCCTCGTTTAATTTGGTCTATTAACAAGAGGGGAGAAACCTGTTGGTAAACAGAAGACAAGGAGCTATTTAAAAATTTTAAAACTTATATATTTTCATAACTAATTTTCTGCTTTTGTTGTCTCAGGATATTGATTAAATTCCTACAATCCTGATCAACCTATTAAATTTTGTTTCAAACCATTCAGATGTCATTTCAGCACCCTCCATCTCAACTGTATCAAGCCCTCACCAGGAAACACCTGAGCAGCCCTACTACAAAACTGCTGGTCAGAGAGTAGATCGGAGTGAAACATCAAGTAAGCATAATAGGATTTGGAGGCACCAATAGTCAAATTCCTGAATGCCTACAGTATCCATTTTGTGCTTTACCTTTTCTCTTCTGTAGTCTTTTCCCTTTTTGAAATGGCACATGAAATCATGTATTAGGTATTCACAAGAAATCTCAGCAGCAGCAGCTTGTATCACCAAATTGTATGACAAGTTTGATTGGTGTATCTTAAATTCTCATATTTCTGTGAACATATGAAGAAAGGCTTTTTTGTGGGTTGCTCAGTCATAATGTCACTGTAATGCCTGCAATGCAAGCATCAGTTTTGAAGTAAAACTGCAGAACTGTAATGAAAAGGTATTAATAATAATAATAATTTATTATATTTATAATGCGCCTTATCCAGTGGTTCTAAGCGCACTTAGGCCTCGGTTTATTAAGGTCTCATCCGAAGGACCTGGGGAGAGGCCCTGAGGAGGGCCGTTTGGTAGCCCTAAAGAGGGCCATTTGGTACCCGGTTTCACTCCTGGGTGGGGGGAAGCAATGGGAGTTAAGCATCTTGCTCAAGGATGCAATTCTGGGGACCGCGCGGCTTCGAACGCCGCACCCACTGGCCGCAAGCGGCTGTAGGTCCAGCGCGCTAACCACTCGGCCACCTCACCTCACACAACAAATTAACAACAAATGAGGTGGTGTTTGAAGGAATATATTAATTCAATCCCATCTGATGATGACAAATGTTCCTGTTTATGGTGGGGAGGGGTGGAGAGGGATGAAGATGAAAATTGCATGTTGCGCAGATAGGTCTCTGTCACCTTGAATGGATCACTTTTTTTTATAACCTACATCCCTTGAACTTTTTATTCAGGGTTAGAAGCAAAGATCGACAAACTCTTTTACAAGTACAAAGAGGTGTCCAGGGGCATCAATGCACTCAATCAAAAATTTGATTGCATGCTGGACATTCTAAGAGCTCAAGGTGGAGGTGCTCTTGAACCTTTGCCAGAAAGCACTTCAGTCATGGAGCCAGCTGTGCAGCTCCCAGTCACATCAAGGGCGGAGCTGCATCAGCTGGATGAAGTTTTGCAGGAGAGTGAGCAGCATGCCATATATGTCATTGGATCAAATAGCATGAAGCAAAAACCCATCAGTGTGAATAAAGGCAAAAGCATAAAATATTAATATTTTGTGACTGCACTTGAGTACATGAGGCTAAAGCTGAAAAATATGAGATATTTCAACCACAATAGTGTGTAGTTATTCTCTCTCTCTCTCCATTTCACCTGCACCTAACACACACTCCCCCCCCCCCCCCCCCTTCTCGGAATATCACTGAGTCAAAACATACATCTTCAATCCATGTTTTTAATATCAGTTCAAGAAATTTCACTAGGGGAAAGTGATTGAATGATATTTATACTCGTTACAATTCACACTTTTCCAACTACAAGATTATTCCCTGCAGTGGGCTCGGGCACAATTCCTGAATATGAATGGTTTTACTGTTTCAGGCAGACTTACTGAAGCGCTGCTGCTTGGCCGATGTTAAGGACTCCGTGAGGAGAATCTTTAGGAAGCTCTGCAGCCAAGAGGTGGCTGTGCAGCACACCTTTTTTGGGGGTGGCAAGAGGGAGAACTTCAACATGTTCACCAGCAGTGTTGCTCTTATCCATGGTATGTACATCCTTCATTGATATGCAAGCCTGCCAATATTTTCATGTAAGGATATATTGCTGTTAAGGGGAGACACGGCAGTGGAAATTGATAATTTGGGTTTACTTTGTCGATTTTGAAAACTTGCCGATTTTGCACTCTGTGACCTCTCTACATATGGACCCGATGTTGCTTTAGTGTGAAAACGAACTCTTTATGGGCTAAATTCAGCAATAAAACATACCACCCACCTAACAAACGAGTCTTCTTGTGCAATATTTCGTCAAAATTTGCAATGTTTGGGTCTTGGCAACGGGCCTAAATTTTGAATGAACCCTTGCAAGTTAGGTATCGCTGGAAAGCGGCACATGTAAATTGCAAGGGACGTAACTCTTCTAGACTTCTCCATAGAGCTACATGGCAGCAACGAAGAGGTAGATTGTATGAGATCTGGTCAGCTGACGCGAATGGACCAATCGGAGAGCTGGAATCGCTACCACAATGCAATGCGGCTTAGAGACAAAATGGCTTCCACATGCGCTGTTGCATTGTCAGTTTAAATACATTTTGCCATGCCTGGACGAAAATCGCACACTGTAGGTGCTTTTAAACTCACGAAAAGCAAGAAAAGAAAGGAACAACTGTCGACTTCAGAACTACTTTCGTGGAGCCATACTTGACACTGTGAAGGAAGGAAAAGGAGAGGAGGCAATGAGAGAGTCAGTATGGGCCAGTCTTCTCCATTGCATGTCCACAGATGAGGAGCCACACCACACTCGGTGCCCGACTGGTAAAGAGTCTTGGTGTTTTGTGCGTCAAGCTGAAGCTGAGGGGAAGCCACCCGAGTCACATGAAAAACATGTGGGAACTCCTCTCAGCAAAGAGGTGGCTGAGGAACTGGTCCCAATCTACAGAAGGTTCACAAATTCTGCTCTCCTTCAGAAGATTCTGCATGGAAAGACTCAAAACGCAAACGAAAGCTTCAACAACCTGGTCTGGCTGCATTGCCCAAAGACAGTGTTCGTTGGAAGGCAACGGGTGTTGGCAGCTGCTAGTGAAGCGGTGGACAAATTCAACCAGGGGAACTTTCATCTGGCAGGGGTGATGCAGAGTTTGAACATTGCTGCAAATGAGGTGACCCTGCTTCTGCTGCAGAAAGAAGATGCCAAGAGGAAGAGGAAGGCAGATAAAGCTGCAACTCTGGCTTTCCAGAAAAAAAGACGTGCACACCGTGTTGAACATCTGCATGACATTGCTGCTCAGGAGGATGAAGAGGGACCAACCTATGGCCCAGGCATGCTGGAAGACACATAGAAGGTGACTGGGAAGCAGAAATCAGCTGTAAATTTGACTGAAAGTCCTTTTTCTGTGACATGGAACATTCCAAAAACTTTGTCGGCTGATTTCTCGGATTGTTGATTTTTCACGATGGTAGCTTCATGTAGAAATCGATAGAAAATTGTGTGTTTGTGCTAGTCACTTTCTGTTTTTTTCATTTTGTAGACAAATGAGTAGTCTGTGATATTACAATGAGAATTTAATAGAAAAACATTTGGTAAATTTTGCATTTGCTGAAGATTAAAAAAATTTCAAGCCTTACACAAACAGAAAACATATAGTTAAAATTCTAGGTTGTAGAGTTTTTTTTTAAACAAGATAGACAAGATGTCTTCATGTAATCTCATGAGCAACATTATTATATGCAAATTAACATTGGTTTGAAGTTGATATGTAGTCTCTTGATTTTTTTACTGATTTCTTGAAAAATACATATTTTCTCCCATTTCCGTCATAAAACTATCATTATTCTCATAAGTACACCAGATACAGCCTTTATTTGATTTTTTTTTTGTTTATTCCAAATGAACTAAATCAAAAATCAGCATCAAAATTGGAGAAATAAAAATTGGTTAAAAAATGTGTACTGTAGCTGCCAGGTCTCCCCTTAAATACTGACTGTGTTCCATTAACATCAAGAAAGAGAGAGGTCAGCATTGATTGAAGCAATTAATAGGGCACACTTTTTCATGTAAAAATTTGTTTCAATATGAATAAAATCCAAATTACTCTTTCACATCATAATAACATTTGATTGTTAGTCAATTCTAAGTATTTGTCAATTTCAAGTATACAAATAATTTGGTAGTAGCTTTACAGTTATTTGACAGGCAATGTAGACGACACTATTAATTGCAATATTATCATTTATCTTTTGTGTATATGTTGGTCAAATTGAATGAAATTGGATGCATAAGTAGTGGGCTTCTTTTTTAAGAGAACATGAAGATTATGTCTGAAATAGGATATTAATTACAGTTAATAATTTACATGTATTTGTCTAAGATAAAGTAAATGAAGTTGACTACATTAATTTGTTTAGTCTTTCATCCCTCCAGGTTTACTGGAGGTCCTCACAGCTTTATGTGTGTGTGCGTATGTTTTTGGGCACTTCAGCCGACAATCACCCGAAACACAGCCGCACTCTGCGGACGTTCGATTTCAGCGGACGTCTGCAGAACGTTTCCTTTGGCTGACAAGTTTCTTACGCGATTACAAAAGACCTGTGAAAATTTCAGTCGAAACTGAAAATGTCCGCTGAAGTCGGCACGGAGTGTGTTTGTTGGTCCCTCTCTCTCTTTGTCGAACACACAGACTATGTCGCTGATCTCATGTAAAAAAACTGGATTTTGTGCGCATGCGCGCCGACAGCGAGGCGATAAGATGGCGCCCTCCTGCAAGCTTCGTAGTTGTGAATGGAAACTGTCTGTAGTTTGTTTGAAGATGGTAAACTAGATTCCATTCTTTGTTTGGAATACTATAAAGGTCGTTATCATTGATTATGGCACAGTTATGACTGTTTGCATTGCTTCAGTTGAATTATATCAGCAGTTTCTGAGTTTGACATCAGTGCATTTTGTGCGCACGCGCTCCGACAGCGACACGCCACGCGAGAAGATCTGAAGATGGCGTCCTACAAGCTTCGAAGTTGTGCATGGTGAGTAGTTTGTTTGAACTTTAAGACAATAAGAGGAGGGAAAACCAGATTCCATTCTTTGTTTGAATACTATAAGGGTCGTTATCATTGATTATGGCACAGTCATGAGTCATGACTGTAATTGGAGGTGCGAGTATTTTCATGTGTTTGATGGAGCACATGGCCGATGGAAAAGTTTGGCGCTCTTCAGTGGTGACAAATACAGTGATCGAAAGTTAGAAGCCTGGTGGGCATACTTGGCCAAAACAACCCAGGGAATTTTACCTTTTTTGAGGTTGTGATGCTGTGATGAGTGTTGGACTTAGAGTTAGATACTGGGAAGCTTGGAATAACTGATGTTTTCTCTTGGTTTACATTTTGATGACACAAAAATCCTTAATTACCTACTATTTCTGCTGAAATGGTTGTTGTCATAGGAATCGGGATCCAAAGTACGTAGCGTACTTTGGAACGGACTCAATGAACGCAACATACTAAAGGCAATCTCCTGATATAGCCCCCCAAATTTCGTTTGAGGAAAACACAAACAGAACACGGAAAGAATGTGATATTATTATACTTAACGATACCGCACGGTCCTAACATACCGCTCAGTGTCCAAGAATACTGAAAATACTTCAACACAGATAATCGCTCTTCAAAACAGACATTTTACACACAATTGTTGTGGTCAGACACCATCTTGATGACTTGTGTAGTTTTCTTTCTGAAAGAGTGTGTTCAAGCTGTTTGAGAATACCAATTGTGTGTCGAATCAAATCAGTATCGGGTTCATTCCTCCAAAACTGGTTTATTGCTTCCAAGCTGGTATTCCGATTCCCTTGTAGTTGTACTGTTTACCTCTTCCATCATCAGTACAGACTGAGGTGCCGGGGTCGGTCGAAAAAAGAAAGGAAGATTTCCGAAAGCTTGCAAAGAGAGTACTTCACGACGTATACCTGCCAACAGGGACGGAGCCCTGCCAGTGCCACAGAGACAGAGCCGCCACGTCCTTGTGACTCGGCGGTCTACATCCCTGGGCGGGAGGCTCTACCCCCCTTGGTCTACGTCCGCTTACGAACGGCCCTTTTCAGGGCCATCTGTACTCACGAAAGAATACTTTGTCGGTTGCTGTCCACGGTTCTTTACTCTTCCAACATGATCATGACATCACTCAAGCAATGTAGGCCTATGTTGTGCACATGTCCATTGTTCAAGATTTGTAATAATCAACATGTGTTTAGGCCCGGAAAAAAAAAGTTCTGGTTAAGGTGCACCATTGTTTTTACTATATCAGGGCCGGGTTTGAAAATAGGTAGTCGATCTTGGTATCAAGATCTTGCTTCGCAGTAAGAGCTAGCTAAAAAAAAAACTACCCAACGTGACGAAGTAATGCGCATGCGTAGACGTCACGACAAGAGGTGAACTCGCCACATGTCAATGGCCGACGTGTTGCCGGTTCATTCAGAAAACGCTCTATTTCGAGATACTAGCAACCCATCCAAAGAAAATATAAGCCATGCACAGCATTAATTTATCAAAGGTGTATGTTGAATGCATTAATAGATCGTAAAACCTCCTACAGTTTACACATCGAATGCAGGTCAACGCAGCCACGCCGAACATTTGTCTCCAAGATGGCGGCGCGCACTGTACTCATGCTGTCCGCCATCTTGAATCTTAAAAGGAAGAACCTCTCAATCTGCCTCGCTCAATCTACGCTCGTCTACGATTGGCTCGATAGCAAGCAAAGAATGAAACTGCCCATTCGGCGAGATCTGCGTAGATCTACCGAGATCTTCGCATTTTCAAACCCGGCCCAGGAGATTGCCAGGAGATCGGGGCAATTGCACGTGACTTGGTTCTTGACTACATTTTTCACACATTTTTTTCATACATGTACGTTGTATTGGGTCCGAATTGAATCCCAATTCCCAGGACAACGACCATTTCAACACTATAACTGTCCTCATAATGCTACGTGAAATTTTTGCTGTTTCTGGGCCTTGCAGCACATGTGTTTCAACCAGTGTGTTTGCACTGCTTGGTTACAGGTTTTGAGTTATATCAGCAGTTTCTTAGTTTGAGGAAGATGAATGGCAGAGGTCAGCAGACCAGAGGCATGACTGCAAGTGGCTTGTTTGCTACCCTCATAAAAGAGTGAGTACTTACTTGTTTTGAGTTTTTGACTCA